>JACXGK010002406.1:0-15556 GCA_016801125.1 Novumbra hubbsi | reverse complement strand
AGGACCAAACTGATGCATTATGCAGCGGTGTCGCGTAGGCCTATTTGATGCAGCCAGAACCAAACTGATGCATTAAGTCCACTTTTCTCTCTCCCGTCCCCCCCAGGGAGAGAGGCGGCATTCTTCCTCACCGATGAAGATGAGGAGGACCCCCACGGCGACCTGCAGGCTGAGAGAGACGGAGATAAGAGTGATGAGGGGTGTGTACAGGGAGAAGTCAGGGCCCTGCTCCAGGACCGCCTTCAGCTGGGAGGCATTGGCCATGAGCAGGGCCACATCTAGCATGCTCTCCGCTGCACTCTTCCTGTTGGCATAGTGGTTCTTATTCAGGGGGGCCGATGGACGGGCGCCGTGCCGAACGCCTGGATCGGGGACCTGGACACACACACACACACAGTCGTCAACAATACTGTCAGACTGTCTACTGTCTGTAGACACATGGATTCTGAGAGGAATTCACAAGCTAAGTGAAATGTCATTTACCCGGATTGTTCCCATCTATAAGAGACATACAACACACTTAGAGATCAATACATGAGGTCATTTTTAAAGGTATACTTTTGTCACGACATGCTTTATTGATAGAGACAACTGGGAAAGGGAGTGTGCATAATCAGCTGTGTGTGTGGTATTCAAACCCGCGCTGCAACCGTGTACCGGAAGCGGTGGCTAATTTATGACAAAGTAATTGGGAGGGCATGAGGCATGTACACAGACTCATTAGTGCAGCAGAACCCCATGGAACGCAACACCCACGTCTTCAGAGAATAAGCACTCCCATTAAGTGCGGGTGAACCCCCCCCCCCCGAGCAATGAGCTCATCTCTGCGGATAACGTCCCCCCCCCACCAGCGCCAACAAGCACTACTCATATGCCCACCCATCCTATAACTTGTGACTCCTAACTATGCAGTGCCTTTGGAAGGTCTTTCCTTTCTCTGGATCGATTTGATTTGTAATTTGTTGTCAATCTACACACAATACTCCATAATGACAAAAACATTCTAGAAATTTGTGGCGATTTATTGACAAAAAATTTACTGAAATGTTCGTAGATATTCAAAACCTTTACTACGACGCTCCCAATTCAGATGCCTGTGAACTTGACTTGGGTCAGTTGAAGCTATTCCGTTGCAATTTCAACTTCAAAAAGCCCTTCGTACTCTTTTGAAGGAGGCATGGGTTTAAAAAAATGCATGGATTGTTCCCTAGGAAAAAAATTTGCTCCATTGTGTATTGGAAAAAGTTTAGAACCCCCGAGACTTTTTGCAAGAAGGGCTTTGGTCAGGGAGATGAAGAATAACCTAATGGCCACATTAACAGTGCTTCAGATTTTCTCTGCAGAGATGGGAATTCCAGCCAGAAAGACAAACATCTCTGCAATACTCCAACAATCCTGTATTCATGGTCGATTGGCTAGATGGAAGCAACACCTGAGTGAAAGGCATTTTCTATGCTGGCTGAAGGACACTGAGAGCATGAGTAAAACAATTATCTGGTTTGATGATTCTAAAATTGAACTATTTCAAGTGCTGTATCTGGCAAAGTGCTGTACCTGCCAAAGTGCTGAATCTGGCAAAAAGTGCTGAATCTGGCAAAAACAAGGTACCACTCTTAACCTGGCTAATACAATCCTTATGGTGAAGCATGGTGGTTGGAGCAGCATTCTTTGGGCATATTCACATTCACAGCGGCAGGGACTGAGATGCTAGTCAGGATTAAGGGAAGGATAAACAAAGCAGAATATAGAGAGAATTCCTTGAAGAAAACCTGAGTGCAAGTACCTCAGACTGTGATCGCAACGATCTGAAACACACAGCCAAGACATCACTGGAGTTGCTTCAGGACAGGAACGTCTAGGAATGTCCATGAGTGGCCTGGCCAAAGCCTTTAACCCTACTGAACTGATCTGTGGTGAGACCTGACCATTGCAATTCACTGTTGCTCCCCCTATTATTATATACAAGTTGCCAATTATAGCAGTAAAAAGTAATGTTATGTCATGACCTCAGGGGTTTGTGGTCAGTAAAGCAAAGATAAGTACCCAGCGCACCCCAGCAAAGTTTTCCCCAGAAATCCCAACTGTGAACAACTAGGCATCCTAATGGAAGTGGTCTTAAAGTAATGCAAAACCACCTCAATTGCAATAGCGTCCCTTCAATACATTTAACGACCGTTGAATAGCATTGCCAACAGTATGTATCCCAACACTCTTCTTCCTTCCCTGCGTGTTCCTTGGACCACCTCTCCCCAACATGGCCATTAAACTGCCAGTGACGAACCACAAGGCTGTGTACAGACAATCTCCCCGCCTTTCTCTGTTCCCGGAATAGGGACAGTGGATGAGAGGGGAGGTAAGCTACACAGAACAGAGAGTCAGTCAGAGACTCTGTTTCATGAAGGGGAGTACAGAACCCTCTAATTTACCACAGAGCTGAGTTGAATTACCATGCCCCCAGGGAGAGTTGGTGCAGCATGGTGCAGTTTTACTCTGCATTCACCAACACCCAACCCCAAAACTACAGACAGAGAAAGCCAGAGAGAGAAGAGAGTGATGTGTTCTCTGCAGTAGCTGAAGTACTTGGTGCAGAGTGACGATAAGCACCCCAAAATCCTGAGGGGGTTATATGCTTCGCAGTACTGAGAGGAGACTTATCCCAACATATTTAATTCTTTTTGTGGGTTTTGACCTGTGTTGGGAGGTTTGGATCTGTATTGGGTGTGTTTTGACCTGTTTTGGGTTGGGTTTTGACCTGTATTGGGTAGGTTTTGACCTGTATTGGGTAGGTTTTGACCTGTATTGGGTTGGGTTTTGACCTGTATTGGGTTGGGTTTTGACCTGTATTGGGTAGGTTTTGACCTGTATTGGGTAGGTTTTGACCTGTATTGGGTAGGTTTTGACCTGTATTGGGTTGGGTTTTGACCTGTATTGGGTTGGGTTTTGACCTGTATTGGGTAGGTTTTGACCTGTATTGGGTTGGGTTTTGACCTGTATTGGGTAGGTTTTGACCTGTATTGGGTTGGGTTTTGACCTGTATTGGGTTGGGTTTTGACCTGTATTGGGTAGGTTTTGACCTGTATTGGGTAGGTTTTGATCTGTATTGGGTAGGTTTTGACCTGTATTGGGTAGGTTTTGACCTGTATTGGGTTGGGTTTTGACCTGTATTGGGTAGGTTTTGTTCTGTATTGGGTGGGTTTTGACCTGTATTGGGTAGGTTTTGATCTGTATTGGGTAGGTTTTTGACCTGTTTTGGGTTGGGTTTGACATGTATTGGGTTGGGTTTGCCCTGTATTGGGTTGGGTTTTGACCCGTATTAGGTTGGGTTTTGACCTGTATTGGGTGAGTTTTGATCAGTATTGGGTGGGTTTGACCTGTATTTGTGGCATGGCTATCTATTTGCTCCAATGTCTGGGGTATCTTTCCCATCAGGATCTGAATAAACAGTGACTGCCATGGCCCCTTGAATCACACTGAACACACACACACACTGAGCCTTCAATACGTGTTCAATATCTGCCGGCAATCAATAGGCCTTATACTGCAAAACCGAATGACACTGGTAATTTGGTACAGTTGCAATGGCATAGGTCCATAGACATGTGCACATCACATTTAGGTACACATTCACAAACAAGCTTCACTTTTTATTAAAGGTACAGAAAGCACTGACTGACACATTACTATACCTGAATAGAACTCTAGATGTACAGTCGAAACAGGCATACATTAGGATGTTCTCAACTGGAGATGCCATGTAGCAATTAATCACTCAGCCACTGTATGTCCAAAACAGAGGGCCCTCATTAAGTCGACAGGATGCTTCTCCTGGTCATGTTGGGCTTGTTTCATGTTCTTTTATTTTTATGAATTATACAACACAATTTCTGCCTGAGGGAGAGTAATGAAAACAAAACAATGAGGCAAAATTTGTTAATTAAAGGAAAAGCACAATGAATTCCAGTCCCTAATCACAACTCTCTAACAAAACAAACAAAACAAACCCTAACCATTTTCTGTCCAGAAGAGTTAAAGATCGTTCATTAGAAGGATATGAAAATCTCTAGCATAAATCCATAATTAGTTGTCTCAGAACAATCCACACGTACTGCCCTTGACCAGACTCAACTTTGTGTTTCCCGTGCCGGCCTAAATACAGCTGTCTTTGAAAGATTAGCAAGAGAGATGTCTAACATCAGAGGTGCCTCTGCAGCAGTCGTTTATAATAGCAAGCTGGAAGATGCCTGCCTACATAGGTGAGTATTTTAGCTCCAAGTAAATCATGTGGTGTCTCTCTCTGACTGCATAGCCTACCTTCCAACACCTCCCACCCAAGCCACTAGAGTACGTGTGAATGGAATGTGTCTATAGTGATACCCGGCCATAAACAACTGTTTCCTGTCCTCTAGTGTGTTACAGCAGTTACTTGATGTGATTTGTATGACTGCTGTGTGCTGAGGTACTTGCGTGTTCCCCTTCAGACAATATACCCTAGGCACCAGAGTATTCTGTGAAAAAACTAGCCTTTTTTTCAATGTGAGTACATAGCCAGGCTGTACCATAAAAGAAAAATCACAAACTGCAATAGAATCTGCAGTCAACTAAATATTGGCACCCTTCTTAGATTTGGAGCAAAAGTGAACACAAAACTACCACACAAACAATGACTACTATTTTGGGTGCAGTATACTTTCATTAAAACACAATATTTTATTGAGTAGTATGATTGTTTCTGCAAAACGTAGGCTTCTAAACAGTTGAAAGTACTACTAAGCAGAGTCAGGCCACTAGTGTCAGTAAAAAGGTTTCATAAGTCTAAACCAGTTGCTGATTCGTGCATGTGCTTATTGGCTCCATGCACAGTGAGGAAGATGGTGAGGGATGAAGAATTCAGGACTGTGTAGTGCAATCTTGGGGTTATCAAGTTTCAGAATCAACTGTTAGACGCTACCTCCATGTCAACATGTTCTTTGGATGGTTGTCCTTGATAAGCTCAACCTACAAATTGCAGCACCTGAACTTTGCCAAGACTTGGCAACTGGAATTGTGTGTGGTGTCTGATGACACAAACATTGTTGCTTTTTTTACATAAAAAAGGAACTGCATACGAGGAAAATCCCTTGACAGCCACTGTTAAATGTGTTGGTGGATAATTGATGCTTCAGGGGGGTTTCACTGCTTTTGGTCATTCCGATCTCTAAGAACCAGGATATTTTAGCCCAGATCCTGCTAGTCAATACTTTTGAAACTTATGTTTTGCTGAAAAATTATTAGTACACTGCAATAGAATGTTTTGTGTTTGAGAAAAGATGGTGTTGTACAAAAAGTACCGCTTCTACTTATGTTTGAGCCCAAAATGTAACTCATAGTTTTTGCATTCAATTATGCTAAATTTTATGAAGGGTGCCTTGCTTCTAATTTACTGTACAGCCTACGCAGTATTCTAGGTAGGGGAGACTGATGAAGGGTCTAGTTTACTGTACAGCCTACGCAGTATTCTAGGTAGGGAAGACTGATGAAGGGTCTAATTTACTGTACAGCCTACGCAGTATTTTAGATAGGGAAGACTGATGAAAGGACTAGTTTACTGTACATCCTACACAGTATTCTAGGTAGGAAAGACTGATGAAGGGTCTAGTTTACTGTACATCCTACGCAGTATTCTAGGTACGGAATACTGATGAAGGGTCTAGTTTACTGTACAGCCTACGCAGTATTCTAGGTACGGAATACTGATGAAGGGTCTAGTTTACTGTACATCCTACGCAGTATTCTAGGTACGGAATACTGATGAAGGGTCTAGTTTACTGTACAGCCTACGCAGTATTCTAGGTACGGAATACTGATGAAGGGTCTAGTTTACTGTACAGGGTACGCAGTATTCTAGGTAGGGAATACAGATGAAGGGTCTAGTTTACTGTACATCCTACGCAGTATTCTAGGTACGGAAGACTGATGAAGGCAATTAAAATTGTGTTACATAATACAATTGTACTTCTGTGTGTGATTTATTTTTTCATTATAAATAGAATCCAGAAAACTTTGGACTGATTCTGATAGTATCCACTGTCTTTGCTATGTCACATGAATATGTGACACTATGCTATGTTTGCATAATGAACAGTGGGATAGATTCAAATCCAGGCTGCTGCAGTACATATCTGGAGACTGCTTAGAACTCTGGACCATCCAAGGCCACATGCAAACTCATTGTATCCATTATTGTATGATCGATTGATTCTAATACTTTGGGTTGGACATATATGAGTAAAGCTCAATTTTCCTATTCCTCACTGGTTTTTATAATCTGACTGGTTAAAGACAAACTGGTGATTTGTTTTGTTAAACCCTCATTTTGACAACCACAAATGCAAAACTAAAACAACAAAGCATTAGACAATATTTTGGGCTGACAGAAAAAGAATGAACTCATTGAACCTCAAACTAATATCAATGAACAACCATGCCCACTCTCCAGTTTGAGTCTGTGAATGGTTTTTTTTTCTAAGCTGCCAGACTATTGTAGTGCTTGTTCGGTAGTCCTAGTTGACTGAGGGACTGGTTGGTCTCTAGGCTATACAAAAGGGACACTGTGGGATTCGTACTGTATACTATGGTTACAATTCTGTCTCTTTAGCCAAATCTATTGTCAGGACAAAGAATGGCAACCAGGCTGGACGACCATATGCTTCTGCTCTGACAATTCCATCCTTATTGTAAGAATACAAGACAACAGCGTGTTGCGTTTTGCATTCATCATCAGAATGTCTTTTATTCTACAAATTGTTTGCAGTAGCCTATGCATGGTTGAGGTTTAAATGAAGAGGATGGTGCTACAGGAAGTGTCTTTGCATCACTCGCTCTCTCTATCTGTGCATCAGCATTTCTGTGTTCTCCATCCATCATGTCCCATCATCCTCTTCCCTCAGCTCAACTCAGGTCCTGGACAGTGTCCAGCCCAGTGATCGACCCAACAGTATAAAATCTAATTTACATGAATCTCTGAAGGGCTTTTAGTTTTACAGCCCAGTGGAAACAGATGTAATAACTGCTGCCCCAAAGAACTTTATACTATAGCCACACAATCTAAACCAACCTGGAACCTGGGTATATTATTACAAATCTCATTCACAAATCTGAACCTCAAGGCTCTGAAATTATTTTGGTATACACCTTGAATAAGGGACGGCCAGTTAGGTATGCCGAATTAGACTTTTCTGTGGATCTTCAGGCCGGGATTTGTTTTAGTGGAGAGGAAATAACGTTAAGAGGAGAGAAACCAATTTACAAAATGTCTATAGGGGATGATTGACTTTCACTGGAGAAATATTTTAAATGACACCAACTGCACATTTTATCGAGCGTAAAGATATTCCATTCTGTCCTCCTTGACTGGGCTGTGACAGTCTCAAGAGAGTAGCTAGGCACACAGGCATGCCAGACTGCACACATACACACACCAATCTATCTCTCTCAGTGTCTGAAATGAAATGGAGCTATTAGGGGGCAGGGACAAACTGTTTGATGACAAGGGAAGCTCCCCCCCTTCTTATAAAGTGCAGACTAATTGCTTTGTGAGCTACACTAAATTTCTTCCCAATAACAGGGAAATGGAAACATCCCACCATGTCAGGAAAGATAACTGTCTAGGCTAGTTAACACCCTTTTTTCTTGAAATTGTTTGATTAAGCACTATCTTATCAATATAATTGTAGACCAATTTAAATGCACACAAGCACTTTATTAAATATTTATTTTAGAGTGCTGTGGTAAAAGGAACAAGATAAAAAAGAAGCAGAGGAAGAAATGTAGCACAGGACAATACTCTTCAGCAGACGTGGTCATAGAGTGTCATCTGAGACCAACCAGCCATTTTTTGACAGGCAGAGCCTGACTGTCCCTATCCGAAAGAATTTAATATTTTACTATTTTCAACTGACTGTAATCTCCTTCACTATCTTTCGAAGCACTAAAGTGCCAAAACAAAAAATATAGATTTTTTCAAATAACACCTCTCAAACCTGTCTCAAACGTGTTGCTTTAATAACTCTAATTTCACTTATTTTTTTCTGGGAAACTAGCTACATGTTTTAACTTTAGCATAAAAGTCCTGACAACACTTTAATTTATTACATTTATTTGACAATACATGTTAGAATTAAATGCTTTTTGTCTATATCTGATCTCTGTGTTGTACGTGAGGTAGGAAAAATGCAGCAATTCTTAAAATTCCTGTGAGGGAAAGTGAACACAGGGAAAGGGAACACCGCCTCTTAGCGCAGCAGCGACAAACATAAACGTTGAGGGGTACCATGACAACAATGAATCGCAGGAAGGCTATCCGACTAACAGCTAGATCCAGAACAAATTTGTAAATAGAGTGTGTTGTGTGTGATTAAGTAAAGGTGAATTTGGTCTCAACAATGTCTCAACCATGGTGGCCTACCAGAAACACGTTTGTAGGCAACAAACGGTGACGGTGACGTTTGTGGATGTAATAGTTGCCAATAGGTAAACGCAACGGTTAGTTCTTGCGAACGTTAACGTTACAGTAGTTAATGTGTTGCAAGCTACTGTCTTACCTCCCCTCGATTCTCTCTGTCAGCGCTTCCGTTAATTTCCATCTTTCTTACAAATTCAGGGTTAAAACACAAACAAGATGCACGTTCTATTAAACGCGTGGAACTGAACTGTCTGCTAGGCTGATGTAAGAGGGCTCTACTATACCTGCTCTTTGGTCACGCACGCTTGCCCCCCTAGCTAAAGACAGGCAAAGAAAATGCAATTCTTGTTCATCAGCTTGAACTTAAACTCATATAGCCTAGTGAAATCTCAAATAAAATGTTTTTTTAAATAAAGATATTATTCTTAGTAAAGAAATTTTAAACCAAAGTGTTTTTTCCTGAGCTTAAATAAAAGATTCCAGAAATTACATTTGTTTTCAATTGAATGTATGCTTTTGTTAAAAACGTTCCTCAAAAATGTGTGTTAAGGTTATTTGCACCACAAAAATTCTTAAGAATCTCTCCCATTTGATTAGATTTGAGGTGACACACATGCCTAAACCCACATATGCCAGACCCCCTTTTCTATTAACAAGGGTAAGGTCAGAGAACACACAATTGAAATGAGAAAAAAGGTTATGACCCTCATAAATGTTGTATTGGCTTTTTAAAATAAATTGGGTGTTAAGATAGGTACTCATTCAGAAAATAATCGAATCCCCAAATGAAGAATAAGGATGGATATGTGACTTTGTGGGACTGTTTTGCTTTTGTGATAGTCTTATGCATTGAGCACAATAGCCTTGGGTAATTTACATTTAAGAAAAGGTTATCCTTATAATATAGGGTTCAGTGTAAATCATGTAAATAGATTCAAGAAAATAGAAGTGAATACTTGTTGTATTTCCATTATTAATTAGTAGATTTTGATGTTAACATTATGTCTCTCACACACAAACACACACACACAGAGTAGATCTGAAGCCCGAATATTACCGATAAATCCATGTTCCTTATTCCCTAGTCCTCAAACTAACCTTAATCATAACTCTAACATCCATAACCTAACCCTGTGTGAATGCGTAATTCTAACTAAGTAAGTCTAATTCTTACCTTTAACCGGTAATAACTAAAAGTAACCCAAAATGTAAGAAATTATGTCTAATTGTAAGATTACCTTAAACTAGAAATTGCATTATTTTTTCTAATGGCAGGGGCCTGCCCAGATCTGGATCATATATACACGCAGAACGCAACAGGTAAAGAACAAATAGAATTGTGAACGTAAGCAATGTTTTGTTTTATTTCCCTTGTCATTCATACTTGTGCTTGTTTTTACAACGCTGCACATAGCTAACCATATAACATTTCAAATGCATTGATGCTTTCAAAGCTATGGGTGTGTAATTTTTAATTTCTCTAACTTTTGACGTTCCATATTTTATCTTTCATATTTTTGTCTGTCAATAAAGGAGAAAATAAATAATAATAAAATGCAAATCCCTGCCCATATAGCTTATTATACATTGACAGAAATATGGTCTATGAGTTACGTTTATTGTTCTTTCGCGATAATATATATAGAAGGTGCAGTTTGACTGACAGACCTAGCGAATGGGCTGGGTCAACACGTCTCCCCTCCTCTGTATCACATGGTAGGAGGTCTCGAGCTAAAACGTGAACTTCAATTGGGTGGTCCTTCAAGTCTGTACTAGGGGCGTGGAACCGAATGTCTAAAAAAAGAGGAGACCTCGCAGTTGCATTAACCAGGTTGCTTTATTGTGTGATGGGGAACACAGCAATTAATGTTGTCGTTGGGATGCTGAGAATATTCACCAGGACATTATGGACATTTAATCAGCATTACTATGCTTCGTTGAAAATTCCTCGCTTCTGAAAGCCTCACGCGCGTAACTGCAGAAAGCTCCACTGCACGCGAAGTTACCACATTGGACCAGACGCAGAGGGATGTAAGGTTGGTTATATTCCTTCCGAAGTGACAACCGTTTTGACGCTTAGGAGTAACGACAACTCAGGCCTATGTGGAACGAACAAATAGTTACTGCAGTATGTTTGTTCTTGCTCGCGTCGTGGTTCGACGATTGTTTCAGTTGAAGCTAACTAGTTAGCATTGAACGTCTGCTAGCACCATCATCAACCAGCCTCCTAGTCCTACTAGCCTGCTCTAACCAGTGCAATACAGTAACGTTAGCTAGGCCATACAAATCGTTGGGTGAGGTTACAGTAGCTAACTAGCTACCAACCGGCGTATCTTTCAATTATTTTGTTGATATATTTGCTGCTGTTAATATAACTGGTACTTACGAGTTACAGTAGTTATTTGAACATATAGGAACTTGTTATATCATAGTCAATAATTGTCACTTCTAGTCACAACATCGTCTCAGGGATTTCAATCTTTAATTCGTCTGATGCGTGCTACTTGTACCTTAATTTAATAGGTAACTGAATTTTTACTTAATGTTTTTGTATCATCCTTCAGCTTAGGTATTTCCCATCAACTTAGCCTGGTTTAGTAATGACTGAGCCAAGAAGCATAAAGCAGATCATTTGGTTTGGCTAGCCAGCAATGGCCTTGCAAAAGGCGGTTTGGAAGTCTGCTAGTATTTTCCCGACTATTTATTATTTTTTGCTTTGGTTTAGGCTGGATGTGCTGACTGACATCGTTCGGCTGATACCCCCATGCTGGAGAATTGCGTCACCGGGCGGGCGCTGCAGGTATTCCTCCGGCTTCGTGCCTTGAACAACCATGGCAATCTTCTGGACACGTCAGTGATTCAAACGTTTAACCGTCATGGAATCAGGTGCCGAACCAGATGGATTTAAATATCCATCTGTTCCCAATTCCCAATGTGAACTCAACATAAATATGTATGAGACCATCAGCGACGGAAACGTCAATAATATGGACACTTCGGCGGTTGTGAGAGGTGGGAGTGACCCAAGTGCATATCCTCCATCCAATTATCAGCGGATAGTGCGTCAAAGATTCATTAGGAGAAGTTTGTGGTTCTCGGATTCGGATGAACAAGCCTTTGAGGTGCCGGAATGTGACAACAGGAGTAAAATTCTCAACATAAATCTCTGCACGATAGTTGACAGGACACTGGGGGCTCGGTCAGGGCCACTGGAGGGCTCCAGCACTGAGAGTCAAGGTGGGCAGAAAGACAGTGCCACAGAAAGCGCCAGCGCTGATGAGGAAAAGGAGAAAACTGGGGATAAATTGAACATTGTAGTCACTGATGGCTGTAAAAACACTGCCAGAACAGCCAGCGACGAGACCGAGGAAGAGGCTGAGATGAAAGCTGTTTCCACATCTCCTGGGGGACGTTTTCTCAAGTTTGATATTGAGCTAGGCAGAGGATCCTTCAAGACTGTCTATAAAGGTCTGGATACTGACACATGGGTTGAAGTAGCCTGGTGTGAACTTCAGGTAAGATTGCTGAACTTTTTTATTAAAAGTAGAACGTGTCCTGTTGCTTAAGCACTCAATTAATGTTGTGAAAGCCCTATTTTATCTTTTTATATTGATTTTTATGGTTTTATTTTGACAAACTGTCAAATTGAACATTTTTCCCCTCTAGTCAATAATTAATTGCATGTCTTCAGAGAAAATATCAGTCTGATTTTCCCTTAAGCCCTGCTATAAATTATTGACTACCGTATATGATTATTGACTACCGTATCATCATCATCATATATATATATATATACGATATATTTAAAAACAGTATGTATTAACCTGCCTTGTCACCTGACCATTTTCTAATTATAACTATCTATCAGTATGTGTTAGAGTGGGTACTTGGGCCGCTGTCATGCTGGACTGGTGTGGACTAAGTGATTTCCATTAGCGGGGCTGCAGCATAGCTCTCACTGGGAATCCTCCATCGTACTCTGTCAGCGAGTGTTCACGCTTAAAGAACACATGATGGTCACGTCCCTAGAGAACTGTCAATTCTTCAATTATGATAAGGAATGTACTAAGTTGTAAATGTGTTTGCACTATATTTAAAATGGTTCACAGTGGCCTGAAGAATTGCTGAGCGTTAATGCCTGGCATTTAGACATGCCTATGTAGGCTACACTACTAATAGGTTTTCCGCTAGGTCAACATTTTTGTAAGCAGTTTCCTCTTTGGTTCTTACTAAAACCAGGACACTAGCTAGTAGTGTGTTACATTAGAAACATTTCCAAATGAAGCCACGCATGGTTATTAACTAATTATTTCCAACCTACAACGTCTTCTGCCCGGGATTATAACTCGCTATGTCTCCCAGGAGGATTAGCCTTAATTGAAGGGCCATCAGTAAGTATGACTGGGCTCCTCGTGGACCTAATGTTGTTGGTGCAAATGAAAACCAACCCATATGACTGTTCACAGCGGCATTTATGCTGGTGTTAAGAGGTTGACATCAACAGCTCAAATTTTATTCATTTTTTGTCAACATTGTCTATGTACAGAAAGTAATCTTTGTGCATAGGTGTATAGGTTAAGTCCTGACATCCGATGATTCTGTTCAGCAGACATTAAAGGGAAATTTAGAGGTTCAACATATATTCCATACAATGAGGTCGCCCATAGCTGGTCTTGCACAGATACTTTTATTGATTAGTGTCATACGATGCCAACAGAGGAATAATACCCTGACCTTTGTGCAATCTTGGACTATTGCAGTCAGACATCATTTCCGGATATGGTGACTTTTTGTTCCCAGCAGTTAACTGTGGCCTGTGAGAGGTAAAGGCCCCTGCCGTGCAACAGGAAGCATCTGAAATGTGCTAAAGCATGCTGAGAGCCTTGTGGTGGCTTCCATAAAGCGCCATGAGCACTGTGTTCTATGACCGCCTGTTAGACCAGGTTGTGTCTGAGAAAGTGGGAATGATGGCTTGCTTGCCTTATGGGACCAGGAGGTGTGTTGTGAGTGAGTGTCTCTGGATCCTATTCGGATAAACAATGTTCCACTTTTGTCATTTTCACCGGCCTATAGCTGAGAGACACTGGTTACTTTTATACAGGTGACAGTGGAATAGGGAAGTCCATCCAGCGAGCAGAGTAAGTCCTCATGATCGGACATTGAAGGTGGAGAGGATGTAGAAAAGGTACTCATTCATTCTGTAGCAGACTTGTTCTCCCATCGATAAATGCAAACACTCCCTCTAGTGGGCAGTTATTGGCTTTAATATCACCTTTAACCTTTTCCGAGAACCACTTTCTCCCTCGTTGCTGTCCATGTAGGCCCATAAGGTGTTTAAGATGACCAATCTTGCATGTGTAACATATGAAACACGACACTGTGAAGTTTGTCACAGCCTATTGGTTGACCCGTGGGCCTTGTTGATCAGGCGCATTGATTAAAGCTTGACCTCATTGATTGTGTCCCATGTTGGAGTTTTTAGTAATTGATAAGAAACTGTTGTTCTCACGGTTAATGACTAATAGATTTGTAGTGAACATGGTACAAGTTGCTAATGGCAGGTGGCTGGCATTGCTCATCATTATGATTCTGCCATGTGCATGTGTGTCTGTACATGGATCACTTGGCTGGAGATTCTGTAGTATGTAATGAGACCGTGTGTGCTGCGTGTGTAATATGTAATCAGACCGCGTGTGCTGCGTGTGTAATATGTAATCAGACCGCGTGTGCTTCGTGTGTAATATGTAATTAGATAGCATGTGTAATATGTAATCAGACCGCGTGTATAATGTGTAATATGTAATCAGACAGCGTGTGTAGTATGTAATCAGACAGCGTGTGTAGTATGTAATCAGACAGCGTGTGTAGTATGTAATCAGACAGCGTGTGTAGTATGTAATCAGACAGCGTGTGTAGTATGTAATCGGACAGCGTGTGTAGTATGTAATCGGACAGCGTGTGTAGTATGTAATCAGACAGCGTGTGTAGTATGTAATCAGACAGCGTGTGTAGTATGTAATCAGACAGCGTGTGTAGTATGTAATCAGACCTCGTGTGTAATATGTAATCAGACCGCGTGTGTAATATGTAATCAGACGGCGTGTGTAGTATGTTATCAGTCGGCGTTTGCAGTATGTGTAGTATGTAATCAGACAACGTGTAGTATGTGATCAGATGGCGTGTGCAGTATGTAATCGAACGGCGTGCGCAGCATGCCATCAGACGACGTGCGCGGCATGCGCAGTATGTATTCAGACAGCATGCGCAGTATGTATTCAGACAGCATGCGCAGTATGTATTCAGACAGCGTGCGCAGTATGTAATCAGACAGCGTGCGCAGTATGTACAGTATGTAATCAGACAGCGTGCGCAGCATGTGCAGGATGTAATCAGACAGCGTGCGCAGTATGTAATCAGACAGCATGCGCAGTATGTACAGGATGTAATCAGACAGCGTGTGCAGTATGTAATCAGACAGCGTGTGCAGTATGTAATCAGACAGCGTGTGCAGTATGTAATCAGACTGCATGTGCAGTATGTAATCAGACAGCGTGTGCAGTATGTAATCAGACAGCGTGTGCAGTATGTAATCAGACAGCGTGTGCAGTATGTAATCAGACAGCGTGTGCAGTATGTAATCAGACCGCGTGTGTAGTATGTAATCAGACGGCGTGTGTAATATGTAATCAGACCGCGTGTGCTGGGTGTGTAATATGTAATCAGACCGCGTGTGCTGCGTGTGTAATATGTAATCAGACCGCGTGTGCTGCGCGTGTAGTATGTAATCACTCGCGTGTGTAATATGTAATTAGATAGCATGTGTAATATGTAATCAGACCGCGTGTATAATGTGTAATATGTAATCAGACAGCGTGTGTAGTATGTAATCAGACAGCGTGTGTAGTATGTAATCATATAGCGTGTGTAGTATGTAATCAGACAGCGTGTGTAGTATGTAATCAGACAGCGTGTGTAGTATGTAATCAGACAGCGTGTGTAGTATGTAATCAGACAGCGTGTGTAGTATGTAATCAGACAGCGTGTGTAGTATGTAATCAGACAGCGTGTGTAGTATGTAATCAGACAGCGTGTGTAGTATGTAATCAGACAGCGTGT
>JACXGK010002405.1:22015-55203 GCA_016801125.1 Novumbra hubbsi | reverse complement strand
TAGCTAGAGCATAGAATATGATTGAATGTGATATTGAGTTATGTGACGCTATCATGAACAGAGATAAACTCAAAGGAGCAACTGCCATCGACTGGCACACTACGACCTCTCCATCCCACAGTTTCATTTCCCATCAGGCTCTCACTGGCCTGGGGGGCAGAGTCTGCTGCACCAGTACTGCCATCACTGGGTTAGAGATACGGCATCTGCTGGCAGCCCAATTACTGGCACTGCCAGTCCACTGATGCTATTTCCTGGGATAACGTTTGCCTGTCAGCTGTTGGCCAATCCAGCACCTATCGCGAACTTCGCGAGCTGCCACCAGTCCAATTATCCATCTGACAAGCATCTTGATCCTGTCCTTTGTTCAAAACCCTCTATAATGGCGACATTTATCCCAACTGCCTCACGGAATTTGTAGTTTACTTTGGGCTAGAAATATGTGGTTTTCCTACAGCCTGAAAGTCCTACAGAATGTGTTATTGAATTAGTGGTTTGGAACCATGTTTTGAAATTGTATTGATTTTATATTGTTTTTGTTGTTATCAGTTCTCCTGGCATTTTTTTAAATATGTTTTGTACTTGACTTTCACTCTAAGACACCTATAGGAAGACCCAAAATCTTGAAGTATTTTTTTGGACGGGTATATATGAATATTGTTTCATATTCAACCATTAATTAAAAAAAACACATTATAAGAACAATTCAACGTTTGTAATTTGTGTTTATATGTTAACATAAAAATGGGGTCATACTGTACTACCCAAAACTATGCAAAAGTAATCAAAACCCCATAAAAAGTTGGACTCATCACTTCCAACTAGGGTATGTTTTTGTGTTTAAACAAAGACAAGTTGTTCAAGTCTTGAGCACGATGAGCACGTGGGCTTCCCTGTTTGCAACTACCTGCCATAAAATGTATGTGTATGAGACTAATCGTGAAAATAATCTAAGAAAACTTTGAAGGACACGTAATATCACATTGTACTCCGATTGAGCGTTTATTTCCATGTGAACTGTTGTATAGTTTATTGCACCACCAACAAGACCAATCTTTGGTGGTGCACAGAATAGAGGAGAGCTTTGGACATATCCTGGAAGAATAATTGCCACAGGACAACATATCCTCCTCTTGACTAAAGGAATACCATAATATACAATGTGTTTGAATTCTAGACAATTTTGTTAAAATGTTCAGAATCGCAGGTTCATTATAAATGTACAAAATCTTTCCCTGTCCATGTTTCAATAATCCTCTGGCTGTGTTTTAGCTACTGCCCCCAGCCATTAAACTCACACGGCGTTCATGATGTGGATATTTCATTATTATGTTTGTTTGTTTACTTTGAACTAACAGCAGCTGGTCCTGTTTGGTCAGCTGTGCTTGTAAGCGGTTGTAACTTGAGTTGTTGCGTTGCATACTTGGCATCAAGTCCAACAGCCATTCTTTTTTACAGTATGTGTCAAATGATGCTGTGGGCGATCGCACAAATGTTCACTTAAATACGTGTTGATTTTTAGAATGGTAAATTTTGTTCCATGTGGTTGGTTCTCTTGTTTAGAACCAACCGCATGGAACATTCTGCCGTGTGTGCCAGGATTGGATTTGTTCAGCTGATCCAGTGCCATGTCACCTTGGAAAATGACTTCGACTCGGACAAGTGAGCGGAGTGCAAACTGGTCAAGATGTAAAGGAGCTAGTCTGGATGAGCAGAAAAACCCCTATATATTAAAATCTACACTGAAGTGCCCTAATCAGGACAGTAACAGTCAGATATGATGGGTAGACCTGAATGTATTCCCCTGATTATGCCCCTGATTACAAATCTGTATCACTTTAATAACAGCTCTAATGAAACCAACTCCCTTCAGAGGCCCATGGTGGAAGCTGCCTTCAGGGATGGATCTAGGTTGAATCTCCACTACTAATCCTAACGTTACCACTATGGGTAATGTACTAAACTGACCTTAAAGTACTAAACTGAATCTGTAAAAATCATCTAACATCCCGGTTACTCTGCCACAGTTAGGATGACATTAGCCTAGTTGTTTTATTTTAATGTGTCTAATGAAATGCTTAGTATTTCATGCCTCTCTACAGTGTGTGGGCTTGGTAGTGTGCATGACATTATGAATTGGAGACACTCCAGTAGCATTACTTGGCAAGCTAACATAAATTACATTAGCTGCGCTGGTTGATGTCATGTATCTAGTTCTTATAACTCCCTACCTTAGCTTACACATCAACACAAGCATATAAGATAATAATAATAATAATAATATTATAATTTCTTGCAACAATAACACAATCCTTTACCCATTTGACAATTCCCGACCTAAATAATTACAATAACATCTTTGGTAGTCACTGGAGCACGATTAGACTTTTCGTAATGATATCATGTCCAATTTGAACTGATCTGATGTCTCTCACCTTTTAATAGATGTTTTCTTCATTTTCTTTTATCCGTGTAATTGTGTTGGCATGTGACATCAGAGTCCAGTGGTAATAAATGATTTTCCAAATAGTAATTACCATTTAAAGGGGCATCCAAGTGGATTTATCCCCTCATATAATTGTGTTAATGAATTTACGAGCTGTTATGAAAGGCACCTCACGCTGACTACAGGATATGAATAGACTAGACGTGGCTCTATGGTGTGACTATGATGGACATTGAACAAAATTGCAGGTCTACATTGTAACCCAGAAGATTAATATTTGTATTGCCTGTGGTAAAGGCTATACAAATATTAACCTTCTGGGTTACAATGTAGACCTGCGATTTTGTTCAATGTCCATCTTTTCTAAGTCAGCCAAACAATATCAAAAATCTTTTAAATGTTGCAATAAGAAAGCCAAAACAAGCCACAGAGTCCAATGTACAATAAATATAAAGGGCATATTCAGCATTTAAAAATATTCAAATAGACATAAGTTTTGTTTGAATTCATTGATTTTGATTCCGCTTCTTTATAGCAAAGTTGGATACAATGAAGGCTACTTAATGCTGCAGTTACTTGTAGCAGTCCTCAATACATCAGCCAACGATGATGATTCATCTATCAATAATTCTAATGTGCAAAGTTCACCTCACGGTTCATGGGATGCAGCTTTTGTAATAGTTCTTTAATTTTGTTAGATTTTCCTGGGCCGATAAGAATATTGATCTGACATTTTACCAAATGCTTCACTTTGATAAATGAGATTCAATACTAAGCATTAAAGGAGGGTATCTTGACGTTACCCCGGTTCACTTTCTTGCATTATCACTAATTATCCATCTCCCTCCATGCCTCTCCCTCTGAAACACGCCTTGCTAAATCTCTATCTATTGCTCACCTCATGCTCTAACTCTTTTGCTTTCCTACTCGTATTATTATCGCCTACTTATTGAGTGTTGTTTTCCATCATTTTTAAGGCTATTCACTGTACTGTAGTCCACACTGACTACTCTTCTCTACTGATAAAGCCTTTCAATTTAATGCCCTGTTAAACTGGCGACGAGGCAAGCCAGGCAGTTGGAGAAGAAAGGCAGGGCCGCCTCGCTTCTCATGGAAAAATCTACTTTAGTCTGGGAGTTCGGTGGCCAGACGGTGTGAATAATTACATTCCTGAACAGAAAAGTCTGGAAGAGAATGGGAAAACGTGACTTATCGTTCTTAACCCCTTACTTAGCAAACAGTGAGGCAGTAGACAGATTAATTACAAACCGGGGGCCAACCCACAACTAATCCAGAACATTGCCATGTGTGCTTTATATACAATGCCTTTTGAACTCTTAGGTCATCTTTTCTTACTTACATAGACATGCAAGTTATTATACAGAATTGAACCCACAATCAGGCATTTGTTGCAAGTGCAATTCTTTACCAATTAACTAGCACAGTGATATAGTATAATAATTGTTCTCAAATTATGTATTAAATCCTACCGTATTATTATGAAAATGCCTTTTAAAATGAGCCAATGTTTTACTGTACATGCAGCAGTCTAATTCAATTGATTGTGTAATTCATGTTGCTTATCAGTAAGCACTGCCAGTACTTTTGTGTTTTGCCAGTATTCTTTTAGTTGGTCTAAAAAGAAAAATGGTATTAAATAATAATAATGTATTATTCTAGCCGAATGGCAAGCAAGACCCTTCAAAGGTGAATTTAGTTCAAAGGAAACAGGGCCCAGTACACCCTAACAGCAATCCCACGTAACACTGTTTCCCTTTAGCCCTGGGTAGCTAGGGTTGGGCTAGGGCAAGTTAATGGGCTATGTTCCAAACATATTCATATTCTGTAAAATATTATCAAAAAAGTGCACTATAGAGGGGATAAGGAGCCATTTTTAACACATTCTGTAGTCATAGTAAAGACCTGCTCTTCCAAAAATGTAGATATATATGTATTTTTTACTGCCAAAGGAAAATATAGTTTGGGATAAAAGCAAAAAAAACTAAAACCAAATGCAGCCGCTTGTTAAAAAAAGGATTGGTTTGGGGTCCAAACGGAGGTATGGTGGTTGTATAAAAATTTAAGCTTCCTCTAAGGGGCGTGGTTTGCCGATATTTAACTCTGAGAAGGGAGCTGATAGTTAATTATGGTTCATATTGCATTTTGGCCTGAAGGTCATATTATTCACAGTTTAATGTTGCACAGTGTACTGTTAATGTGCATCTACATGTATATGTGTACATATGTTGGTTTGAAATGTGAAGTGTGGATGTGTTGGTGTCTACATGTTTAACTTCCTTTTCAGAACCAAAATTCTGCCAATGTCTTGACTTATGGCAATACAAACATGAACACCTGATTTCAGGACATTTGTAAATACTGTTGTAGGTTTATGGGTTAGATTTAGGGTCATCTTTAAGAATAATGTTAAGTTATGTTAGGACTCAGGGTTAGGGTTAAAGATTAGGTTTAGGATTTGTCTTTTTTTAATGCAAAACAAGTCATGCAAGTAGTGTGTGTGTGTACGTGGGGATTGCGGATGCATTCATGTACATATGTAGCCTGATTTTATCTTTCGCCTACAATAATGTTGGAGGATGTTGTAGTTGTCACGAGCTGGGTAGCACAGTGCCTTTCGGTGATGGCATTCTGGGGAACACTTATTTTGAAGCGCACCTTGGACACTGGATTATTACGTGCACCTGTTTTCCCTTGGTGATTTGTGTGTGTATATGTGTCCCTTGGTTTTGTCACTTGGTGTGGTTCATCGTCGTATGTCACGTCTTTATATAGCAGCTTGTTTTACCGTTTATGAGTATTTGTTATTTTGATAGTTGAAAATGAACTCACTTCATATTAAACATTTCTGAGAATGGTTCCAAATTCACTCACACCCATGACAGTTGTTTCTTTCTTTTGCCACAACACTCAAACACAATTTTTAATAAAAGGAATGAGTAGTCTTCATGGGGATGTATTACAACTGCATCAAATATACATTAGTGGATTGGATAAGCCTTAAGGTGCTGTAATGAATAGCCATTTAATATGCTGCAGTTGTTACCATTACAGTCCTGTTTGGACACACGTGCCAGGGCACACTGGTAAATAGAGTTTATAGGGTCCATGGGTGTACATGTTTCAAATGCTTTGACTCTCAGAAAAAGGCTGAGAAGTAGACTAATGGAATTGTCATGATGTCATGAGTTTGGTTAAGGTTAGGGTAAATGTCAGGGCAGTTATTAGGTTTAGGGAATGAGGAAGGATAGAAAAGCAACCGTTCGTCTGCCTGTTTTTCTGTATGTCAAACAATCCCATCAGCTGTATTCTTATATAGAATATAAAACTGAAATTCACAGACATCCCTGGAAAACCTGCCCTTGAACATGATGTTAGTTGGCACATTAAAAACCAACAATGAATTCCATATCCAGTATATTTAACTGACAATCCTTTGATTATTCCCATGAGATATGTACATTTTGATCAGTGTCTTGTAGTTTTGCCATAATTACCTAGGCCTTCATTGGACACATCATTGGGCAGATCACATGTTTTAGGAATCACCAGAACAAACAAAATAATAGGCCAACTTTTTCAAGTAGCTTGAAAACAACCGGGCATAAAGTTTTCAACTGTAGACAAAAATTATTTCAAAATAGCCAACCTACAACAGCGTTTTATCAGCAGACAACCGGGCCCGCAAATATAGATTTTTACCTCATTATTTCAGACATTGGGTAGGTTTTTTTTTGGCACCTAGACTACAATTAAGAGCATTTCTTTCTTCATAACACATTGCTAGAATGTCATAAATGGATAAAATTAGTTAATCTGTAATCTTTTTTTTTTATTATTCAGCTTCCATCCTCCAGTGCAGCATTCTGCATCTCAATAGTTTAAGTATGCATTCAAACACACACAATAACACGTAGCATGTCAACATTAAGCATCGTCAAGGAACTATAGCTGATTCTCACACTTTTTCTAGGTTTGCGGGAAAAGTCAACTTAAAATATTAATTTACCCAAAGCACTCTAGGAAACCAAATAGTTTCTTTTAAACAACTTTTAATATAATTACAGGTGATTACAAGGAAGAAAGAGCCCCCAGGCAGATTCTCCCAAGAAAAGACACATTCCTGCTCACACGTAAACATATTTGGCACAACCTATGTTAACCAATTAGGGATAATATTTGTGTAAACTTACAGAACAAAGCTTTTCAAGTGTCTCTTAAAGCCACGTACTCAATACAAAATGGAAAATGTAAGGGCGTGTAATCTATCCCCAAAATATATGACGTCAGGACATTGATATACAAAAATATATGGTTTAATCTATATGTTTACAAACATATATATATATATATATAATGCTAGCATTATGCAAATAACTATATTTATGCATTAATCAATAGGGCATATAGATAGGCATAATACAAATTATCCTCTTCAGAACCCTGGCATGCCCATCTCTCTACCACAAATACTGCACATGAGCACACACCCAGACACATGTGCATACCCACCTAAGGTACATGGGATGAAATGCAAAGCTATGTCCATTGGGAAATAGCTCCTGTGCAATATGTCATAAGCATTGTTTTTAAAGACGCTGAGAACAGTTTCTGAAAAGTCCCATTAAAGCCTCTGCTTGGGTATGAAAGAGACTATATAGCTAGAGACTATATAACTCCTCCCTCATGTTTCTATGACAAAAATTCGAGGAAGAATAAAATTCCACCAGGGTTTGTATTAAGTTAGGCTACGCATGGGATGCTATGGACTGACAGTCCAGATGCTATTCATCTTGAAACGGCTCTTCAATGTGAACAGACCACAGGAGGTTTAAGTCATGAATAATATGCCTATAAACGGTTAACAAATGGAGCTCTGCATTTTCCCACAAAAACTCTGCTCATCTTTCTGCATCTAGAGAGCATATATTAAAACTGTAAATGGATACATCAACTGTAAATAAATCTAAATTAGATACTTCCTGCTAATAGCCCATCATTTGCAGTTCAACAATTTAGCAGGCGGTCTTGTAATATGCAGTAGATTGATAGTAAATTGATTGGGTTTGACACTTTTGGAGTCAAACCCAGAACCCTGGTGCTCTCAATGCTATGCTCTACCAACTGGTCTCAACCATTCTATATAACTGTCATATTTCCTATATTTTGTTCCTGTATGTATTCCACCAATTGCGGCGCTGTGATGCCATGTAAAATATATAGTGAGTGGAGCTGCGTGTGATACTGTTTGTGTGCCCAAAATTGTGTCCACACTATTATTTTTCCTAGGCCTGTTAAAGCAGAATCCTCTGCCCCGTTGTTTTAAGGCAAATGTATTCAACACTATCTCTCTTCTGCCCTGCGCTGTACCTCTGAGATGAATTTGTTTTAGGTGTCTGTGAATTGCTATAGAGCATTATGTGGAGGCATGCTTGGCTTTGCCTGAGCAGCTTTGTGTCCATTCCTGTGACTTATCCGACATCTCCTTTTTCATGAAATTTATTTAGTTCCTTCAAAGGGCACATTCAATTATAGACTTATTCAGAACCGTGTCCTACCAGAATGTTTCTATAGCTGCCAATTCGGCAGGTGGTTACTTCAGACCCAGATGTGTTGAAACATTAGCAGATGGTTTGGTCCACTGCAGTGTGTGTGTAAGTGTGTGTGTGCGTGCATTTGTGAGAGAGTAATTGGCATGCCAGTGTTCCATAAGGAAGCTTAATGTCGACGTGCAGCTCTTCTGAGCCACTCTGAAAATATCTACCTTCCTTTGCTTATTCAATTTGAATGTGTGAGAGAGTGACAGAGAGAAAATGAGAGTGAGAGAGTGTGCATGAGTGCATGTTCAAACTATTTTGATAGAAAAATGATGGACAGATGCTGCACTTAACGGAGGCCGACAGGATTTCTGAACTGAATTTCTTTGCTGCGCCTTACAAAGCATGCTGTTGCATTTCAATAAGGAAAGCTTAACTTGGGGTTCTAATGTGCTTCAAACAGAAGATAAAGCAATAGTTTTAGCTTTGTTTTTAACACTTTGTTTTCAAAGTAAGAAAAGAATAGACCCAATTCTATTCCAATAGACGTAATCATCCAAATGGAAAAATACAATTATCTTATAAAAAGTCCCAAAAATGAGTACTTCAGGATATGAAAATCCACTACACATTGAACAGTAATTTGTAGTTTGTTAGACTTTTAATGGTCCATCAATTTCAGATTTTTCAATTGGGATGTAAATAGAAGCTTTAATCTATATTGTTCTGTTTGTCCTATCAGGTGTGCTTATCAGGGCTCAGGGAGTGAACCCAAATGCAGACACAGAGGCAGGAATACTGGTCAAGGGTTTTAATAAATAACCAGCAGGCAAGAATAATCAGTGTCAAACAGGCAGGGGTTCGGTACACATGCAGGCTTGGTTCAGTTACAGGCGGACAATAGACAGGAGTGGTGGTTGAGTTGGCAGGCAGAGGTTCGGTACAAAGGAGGCACAATGTGGGCTGCGGCCATTCCGCAACAGCGCTAACAATGCTAGGGTCCATATGTACACTCCCGGAAGAGATGATGTAACCCAGAAAAGGAACAGTGGCCTTGCACTTCCCTGCCTTGATGAACAGGTGATTCTCAAGGAGGCGCTGTAGGATCTGTCGGACGTGGGCAACGTGCTCCTGCTCAGACCGGGAGAAAACAAGAATGTCGTCCAGATAAATAAAAACAAAACGGAGTCAGACCGAATGGCATCACCCGGTATTTGTAGTGCCCACTGGCGGTGTTGAATGCAGTCTTCCACTCGTCCCTCTCCCGTATTCTGACCAGATGGTAGGCATTTTGCAGGTTGAGTTTGGTAAATAGGGTAGCCCCCTGGAGCAGTTCGAAGGCTGAGGAGATGGGTGGAAGGGGTTAGCGGTTTTTCACCGTAATGTTGTGTAGTCCCAGGTAGTCCACACAGGGGCATAGACTGTTGCCCTTCTTCTCCACAAAGAAGACACCAGCCCCAGCGGGGGAAGAGGTCGGTCAGGGAGCGCTCAACGTACTCCTCTATAGCCTTGTTTCTGGAGCAGATAGGGTGTATGGGGAAGGCTCTACGGCCTAATCATATGGTCGGTGTAGAGGTAAGATGGCGGCCCGGGACTTGCTGAACGTCTCTTTCAGGTCTCAATATACTGCAGGAACCATGGACAGATGGGTGCTGCCTCAGCGCCTAAAGGACCCTGCCCTTGGGCATGCTGCGCAGACTGTAGGCAATGCGCATGACAAAAGCGACTCCAGCCGGTAATGGAACCCGTGGCCCAATCCATGAGGGGGTTGCGTCTTCTGAGCCATGAATCACCCAGAACCAAGGGTACATTGGGGGAATCAAGGAGCAGGAACCAGATACACCCACAATGGTTGCCGGAGGAGTGGAGCCGAAGAGGAACGGTGGTATGTGTAACCTTTCCCAAGGAACGACCATCAATAGCTCTTACCTCCCTAGGAGTGAGAGGAATTTGGTAGGGATGGCCAACTGTTGAACCAGAGCAGTATCCATGAAACTCTCATCAGCCCCAGAGTCGATGAGGACTTGAAGGGTGTAATTCCGGGAATCCCAACATGGAGTGGCACGGAGCATAGTGCGTGACGTCTGGGACTCCATTGTCCCTGCTTGACCCACCAGTAGTCCCGCATCTACTGATGGGCTTGTTCTTTTAACAGACAGGCCGCAGTAGAGACAACTCCGACTGCGCACGCGTTGTTCTTGCTCAGCCGCAGACGGTCAAGCTCTACCCAGCTCCATGGGCTTGGGAGTATAGGACTCGGGTGGCTTCGGAAATTCTCTGCGTAAGGGACTTCCGCTTTGTCAAGAGGCAAAGGTGGTTGCTCTTCTCTCGTGGTTGAGTTCGCATTGACGACTCTCAATACGCATGGTGAGTGAAATCAGGGCATCCAGATCCAGGGAAAGCTCCCAGATGGCTAGCTCGTCCTTAACCACATCCGATAACACTTGGAGGAAAGAATCAAACAGGGAATCTGGATTCCAGTTGCTCTCGGCAGCCAGAGTACAAAACTCGATGGAATAATCTGCCACACTCCCTGGCGGAGGTCTAGCATTCTCCGAGCTGGCAACCTGCCCAATGCTGTAGCCTCGATTGCTTTCCTGACTCCTGCCATAAAGTCAGGTAAGCTGAAACAGATGGGTAACTGCTTCTCCAACACCACAGTAGCCCAAGCTAGCGCCTGAGGTAGACGATTCTAGAGCAATCCGAGGGGAACGAGGATAGTTGTAGCTCAAAAACAAGAGAGCATTGGGAGAGGAACAAGCGACAGGTCCCAGGGTCTCCGGAACAACGCTCTGGAGTTGGCAAACAGGGTTCCTGTGTCACTAACATGCCCGAGGTATATAAGGGGGCTCCGCAAGGAATATGATCTGTAGGGGTGGGGCTGGTCACAGGGCTGGCTGGTCTCGTTGCCAACTCCCGGAAATGGCTCCTGGAAGACACGGTCGCGATGCTCCTCTAGGTTCTGTAGACCCTCCCCAACCCTTTGTAGGAGTTATCCTTGTCTCCCGATAGCAGCTCCATGCAGAGAGAGGGCAGACTGGAGCTGTTCCATATCCCTTGTGTCTGCTGGGTCAGTCATGGTTTTAATAAATAACCAGCAGGCAAGAATAATCGTTGTCAAACAGGCAAAGGTTCGGTACACAGGCAGGCTTGGATCAGTTACAGGCGGACAATAGACAGGAGCGGTGGTTGAGTAGGCAGGCAGATGTTCGGTACACACAAGATCAATCTAGGGACAGGAAAAAACAGAATCGGGAATACAAGGGAGCATGTCGACTTGACAAACACACAAGATGAACTGGCAACAGGAACAAGGAAACACCCAGGAATAAATACACAAGGACCAATGGGAAAATGGGAGACACCTGGTCGGGGCGGAGACATGAGGTAAGACAAGTGAATAGCTCTAGATTTCTGTTATATGGGTGAGGACATTTTATTGAATTTGAATTAGCATCATTTAACAGATATTTTATAAAAACAACAAATCAGAGTTTTTCATCATCTTGCACAATGCTCTATTTTAAATAATGTGAAGTTGTGTGCCTAAAGAACCTGTAAAATGTAAAGACTAACCACAAGAAAAGGGTTGTGGTAAAAAAGTATAGTCAACATCACTATTTAAATGAATAGAATAACTAGGCATTTAGAACCCAAAGGAAAAACTAGGGTTATTATAGTTTCCATTATTGACAGTATATAATCAAAATGTCATGTGAGCGAAGTTACAGCTTTTATTAATGCCGATTGACAGTTCTCACAAGGTGCCTACGTGACTTTTCGGTGTGAAAGTGATTGGCAGAAACAGAATAGCTCGCAATTGATCGCAAATCAAGTTTACAAGAGACATTCATCAGAAGACAAATTCATTTGAACAAAACTACGGGGAGTTTGGTTGGAGTTTCATGCAAATGTTTTCCAGAGGGGAGAATTCTCCTTCGTCTTGGTGAGTGAGCACAACATTAGCAATGCTGATTGATATGGTAATTGGTATTTTGTTGTATGCTGGCAATGTAAGACCTGCTTAGTAAATGAAGAATTAAATACCTTAATAGCACATGCTTTTTATTAAGTCGGGTATTAAGTAGAATGTTTATTGTATAGGTTATTGTGTATCATATTTTGATTGTCCATATTGAAATATGGACTAAGTTAGCTAGGCTAGGTTTACCCACTATTAAAGTGGAACGGTTCAAAATATTTGGGTTAATATTTTAACATGTTTCATTGTGATATGGAGATAGGAGGACCAAGGCGCAGAGAAGTGTGTAGCAAGGTTTTCTTTATTAACTGCCTTGTACAGGTCTACCTACGCGTCCGCTATGCGAGGTAACACAAACGTGCTAGAAGCACGGAACAATAATCAAAATGTCCACAGACGATAGGATGCACACCAATGCTGTAGTACGTCTGTACGGAATTCACATAAAACAAGTAACAATCACGGACACCGAGACAAGACACAATAGGGCTTATATACCTGGTCAACCGACAACCCCTGTTAGGAATCAGGGAGGGATGCTTCACAAGACATGGGGAAAACAGGACAAAACACACACGATGGCGACTAAAAGGCCCATCCCTACATGGCAACGTGACATTCATATTAAGTCAGTTGGTAAAGTAAATTGCTAATTCATTGTAATAAATATACTGTCTATTTCTATCACAGTATGTTAAATTATATTATGAGTAGATTTTTGAGACATGGAAAAGATACCAAATTGATATTTAAAAACAAACAAACAAACAAAGCCTATATCTATTTTCATTCACATATGACTATATGGCAGTTTTATGAATACAGGTCCGTTTTTTACAGAGACCCCAGTCTTTGAGGATTCTTTTTTTTTTAAAGTGATCAGATGATGTTTCCCATGATGCAGAGCCACTAAGTCTATCTATTGAAGGATTGCATACAGAACAAACCAAATTGAACTAAAACAAACCTTGCATTTTGGTCTCGTTACCTACTAGTGGGTTAAACATTTTCCTCAAAGCTTCGATTGTTTAAAATATACATCCAGCAATAAGAGTAATACTTTTGTGTTTCTGATGAGGCTTTATTGTAAACAAATTCCACATTCACAATTAGGCCACCTGTATTTCTTAAATATTCAAGGTAGTGACACAAAATCCCATTTTCCCAAATCCCTTTAGAGTCTTTCCGTTAAGATAAGGTCATACACACAATCATAAATGAGAAAATTGGGGAAATATAGACAAATATATGCATACAATGTATCAGGTTTTCCAAACCTCTCATCGGGTCCCCATTACGTTTTTCTCGGAACTTATACAATGATTAATATTCACCTGTTTGGCGGTCCACATCCTAATTGCTCTGAATTGTTTCACAACATTTCTTCTTGCTTGGAATTCCCCTGCTGTGCATTGGAACATTTCTCTCACTCAAAAAAAATGTTTCTAGTGAACTGCTGTCCATTTGCTATGGTTAGAAAGGCCTAATAGGCTTGAAGGTTACGTTTCATATTGAGAACAGTCCATTTATATATAATTGAGACTCAAAGGAAGTCGTTTTCTGCTCTTAGTGACAAACTCTGAGACCTCTACAAAGAGATTGTGGAAAACCGATGAAGTGGAAACAATGGATAAGTGGTGACATCTCTCAAAACATCCGCAGTCCCGCTTGCGATGTCTGCCCCAACATTGGTTGTTCATTTTCAAAAGATGTTTCATGTTAAACAACCGTTTTCAGTCCTGCTTAGATACTTTGTTCATTGAAGCTTTTAGAAAGGCGTGTTTTACGCTGGTGCGATTGGAGACATTAATTACAGATGGCAACTGTTATGCAGTACATGCTTGTCCGTCAGTGAGAGTGCACACTAATATAATAGATAGTCATCCTTTCAGGCAGCTGCTTCTGAAAGCTTGAAATGACACTTTACCTTGGCCGTTGGCTTTTAATTCAGAAACGGTCAAATTGAAATGTAATGTGCTTATCAAAACAATGCAGCAGGAGTAGCATTTAGAGTCGGGGAACCAGAAGCACAATTAAAGCGGAACTTCACTGTTTTTCAACCATATTTTTGAAATGTCTACGAGAATCCGAACCATGGTTGATAACTTCTGAAGCAGACGACAGACAACATATTTTAATTTGCAGCATACAGGAGGAGTTGAACCATGACCCCTAGGTTTACATTGGTACACTCTAACAACTGCGCCACCGGCAAAGTTAATAATTTGTTCATTTCGGAATGTTTGGTATTCGGAACGTTTGGTAACCCTAATAATAAAACTGACAATTACAATTGGATTACTCCTGACGGAATAACTCAAATAATATTAAAAATTAAAAGTCCACTGAGTAGTCTAAAGTGTTTGATTGACACAGACATCTGGACAAACATTCGAAAATACACGGAAGAGGGAGCTGAGCGAAATAATGCGGAAAAGTTCAAATTGACAAGTGCCAAACTAAAAGCATTCAGGGGTCTTATTTATTTATTGTCATTGGCGGTAAAATTTAATGTGGCAAGTCTGTTCGGCTGAAAGACGAGAGACATACTATTGTTTTGTCTTCTGTGTGTATTTTCTACTTATTGTAAAACACACTCCTCACTTTGTTATTTCGGTGCCACAGTCCAGTTGAGCATGTAGTTAGCCGGGGGAGGGCAAGGTAGGCAGGTAAGGTGCCAATGGGCCTACATTACATCACGCAGGCTGTGCTCTTTGTATAGATACAGTAGGTTAGTGAATAGCCAGTGCCACTTACTGTATGTTTGGGTTTAGGCAAGGAGGGATTGTTAGTAGGTATAGTGGTTCTTTTGTATAGGAAAGTTAGTAATAGATAGCAGGGGTTTATACTTTGTTCATTCGTTTAGCATCCGTGCTATTGTCCTCCCCCTAGTATTTCTGTCCTGTTCCGTGTTCTTGTTTTTTTTCCCCAGCTGTCTCAATAAACATTTGTGAACCCAGTTACGTTGTTGTGGGGCACGTTATTCACCAGCACATTGCACATTACCGTTCCATGTACCGGGGTGACACTTTTTTATGGATCCATCTCTAGACCAAGAAAGGAGTCGTAATATGCTCTTTCTGCGCTTTGATGACCTTGTGACTGATACATTTGCGATGATATGGGAGGTACTCGATAAGTTTGTGATAAGTTTGTAGTAGATGAACAACTGTTCCCTTGCGGTGTCGCTTTTACACAATACATGGCCAATAAACCGGACACATTTGGCATTACATTCTGGGTAGCCGCCAACAAAATACATGTTGAACGCACAACATTATTTATGGGAAGAAGAAAGTAGGCCGGCAGGTCAGCGGTTACCTGTCTTTAGGTGGGGGATGGGTGCATTCTTTACTAGCTCAAACAAAGAAACCCTGAGCACAATGCAACGGCCAGGACTAACCTATTAGAGGATCTACTAATTACACACACCCATTAGATTGTTCATTTTCATATCATGTGATTTTACTTGAATGTTTCAAACTTAATTTTAATAGCTCCTCCTTGTACAACCTATTGTGTGTGTATATATTGTGTAAATATATGATTAAGTATAACACATTCTATAGCTTATATTATGCGTTATTTTCTCTGCCACATTTGTTCCCTGTTTTTCCATTGGTGGAACATGTTTGATTTTCTTACTTTTTTCTTTTGAATGTCACTTGTTTTATTCAGTGATATTTGGGTTTTGTGAGCAGGTCGATTTATTGTGAAATAACACAATACGTAACACGGACATTGACCATAAGTCGACAGTAAGGTGAATGCACAAGACAATCTCCTTGACATCGCCAGTTCAGTTGCCAGAGTCATTTTGATTTTATATTTTCATCCTTGCTATTTGTATTATTTCACCATTATTTCCCCACTGCAATGTTCAGAGCGATAGTAGAAACCCAGTATAAAACCAAGCCAGACCGGCGTCTTTACACATTGTAGTTGCAATCGTTACACCCTTATCTCGAAAACGGATTAACACTCTATCAAAACTGTTTGACACAAGATAAAACAATCACCCAAAGGTTTTGGCCTTGACTTCGGATCCGTATAAGAAGCGCCATCTAGTGACCATTACGTGTCAGCAAATACAACCCTGTCTGTAGACTCATGGGCAAATTTTGCCCCAACAGCGCCATAAAGGCAGTTAAATAGGTTGGACACTGTATGGAGCTATGAAGTTGAACTGCTGCAGAACGACTGGCACATAAGAATGTGACAGGCCTCGTATCCTACGGAGCTCAGAATCGCCTTGGAATCCCATCAAAACTGGGCTCAGTTGTAAAGTGACTGGAAGGTGCCCCAGTTAGAAGATGCATTTGAGGTGTATTAGCTTCAGACGATTCTTCTGCGGAAGAATCCATAACGACTAATGACTTCACTATGAGGCGGCCTCCCTTATGAACACAGAAGAGATTACTATTCATGGCTGTGATTTGGGATGATCCCCATAATTGAAGATGCATGGGAGTCCTGGCTAAAGGGGCTTAAAGGCCAGAGGAACGGTCAAACAAAGAGGCAGACTAGCTGTCATCTGCATAATAACCCTTTAGTTTTCCCTTCTCTCTGAGCGAATGGGTGAGCCTGAGAGTAATGAATGAGTCAATTATAATCCGCGGGACCTGCCTGTGTGAAATCATGAGTGTGTGTGTAATAACCCTACTTCCGCTTTCCAGCTACCCTGCTGTGTGTGGGAACACACACACCCACACACACTGATTCACAATCAAAGCCGTGCTACCCTTGCGTAGATAACTCACAGTGGAGCTTGTTAGGCAAGTGTGTGTATGTGTGGCATTTGCCCACACCTGTACTGCCTGCCTTGCTTGAAGTTGGCGAATGCTGTGTACACTGTATGTTCACAGGTGCATACAACCTTTATGTTAAAGCTGTCTTTGCAAGTCTCATTCTCTTACGAAAAAGAATCCTGACCCTGCAATAAACACCGCAGGACCAACAGTGACACAGTGTACACACAAAACACAGACAATCCCATTTCCACTGCTTCAGAGTCCAGTGGCGCTATCCTTAATACCACTCCGATTGGACACTTGGCATTGTGCTTGGATATAAAAGGTTGCTGCTCGATCATGGTAACCCATGCCATGAAGCTCCCAGCACACAGTTTTAGTGCTGATGTTCATGCCAGAGGAGGTTTGGAACTTTGCAGTAATTGACTCAGCAGAGCGGTGGCAACTTTTACGTAAAATCCACCTTAGCACTTGGCGACCACGCTTGGTACCTTTAAGCAGTCTGACACTTCTTGGCTGAGTTCAGAATCAGCTTTATTGCCAAGTAGGGTTGCCCCTACAAGGAATTTGTATGGCTATTGGCCAAACGTCAGCCTTATGGACTTGGAGATGATCTGCAAAGAGTAGTGGGACAGAGTCCCTCTGAGATGTGTGCAAACCTGGTGGCCAACTACAAGAAACGTCTGACCTCTGTGATTGCCAAGAAGGGTTTTGCCACCAAGTACTAAGTCATGTTTTGCAAAGGGGTCAAATACTTATTTCACTGAGTAAATTGCAAGTCAATGTATAACATATTTGAAATGCGTTTTTCTGGATTTCTTAGTTGTTATTCTGTCTCTCACTGTTCAAATGAACCCATTAACATTATAGACTGATAATTTCTTTGTCAGTGGGCAAATGTACAAAATCTGCAGGGGATCCCATATTTTGTTCCTCCACTGTACATAAATGCACATACAAAAGAACATTTGTTGTTGCCTATGTTATGTTTGCACACCTTCTAAACTGAAACAATAAATAATTGTTAGGTTTTTTAATTATGCTCGATAAAGTAATGCTTTAATATTTAACAAGACCTCCTTGTATTTGGCACTGTTTTCTGATACAGCCCAAAATTGACCAGTATGTGTGGCTGTAAACCAGCCCTGAGGTCCATCACTGACAATATCCCTTGCTGTGGACTGGGTCCATGCAGTCGGCTCAGCTCTGATTAGTTCGTCATTATGCTGGATCGTCCCTTGTTCTCGCGTCCATCTGCAGGGACCTGGAGCAGGACCAACATGCCCCTGTGTTATCACCGCTACCACACTCCTCCCCCGCTTACCTCCTACTTGAGGTTACATCTGTTCTTTTCCTTTATTATCCCTGTGGAACACTTGAAAACACATGCACACAGATTCTGCCATTTTGTATGTCCCTCTCTCCCACTTTCTCTCAGGTCAGTATGTGAGGTCTGCAATATGCTGCCTGGCAAATGGCTGTAGTAGGGCATGTTTTTTCCATAATATTGAATTAATGTTAGCATTCCTACATAATTCTAAGACAGGAAACACTTTACTTAATAATGTTTTTCCATCTACCCCCCTCCCCGTATATTCCCTTCCTTCTAATTCTGCTATATACAAGTGTAATGGTCTAATTGTAGCAACCGCCAATGAACCAATAAAGGTGGAAGCGATGGAGATGGCTATATGTCATCTTCTGATGGCAGATATGCTAGTGGTAAGAATCTGAACAGTAACCCAAAAGTAGCTAAATTAAATCCCAGAGCGGACTAGGGTAAAAATGTGTTGTCCTTTAACAATACAGTTAACCTTCACTGCTCCCCAGGTGCTCACCATGGTAGCTTTACAGTTTTAAGAAGTTGGGTTAAATGCAGATGGCTTAAGGACCTTATGTGCTAACCAACAAAAATCCAACAAAATTCAATTTCCTACTCACCTGCACCAAGATTTTCTATCCATCTGAAACTGTGCTCAATTCTCTGTTCTGGTTAGACATTTTGTATTTAAACCGACTGAGATCTGGTACTCTTTTGTGGCTGTGCCCTATGTAGACATGCTTACATGTACAGTTAGGCACACAAAAAAAAACAACAACATACAATTCAAAACAATCATAGAAAACATCTTCATTGATCCTCCATTCGTTTTTTTTTTATGGGTAAGGGACACATCTCCTCTACAGAGTGTTTACCTTGTTTGGTATAGAGTTTGTTCTATAGATGAAAAGTAAAGCAAACATAAAGTAGTCCTACCCAACTCTGAGGAGATCACTGGAGACTTTAATGTAATCCATGCCTGTGATCTACTTTTCAAAAGTGTTAGTCTAGTGGACATTTAAGAGGGTATTGTAGCCAAGTGGGTGGAACCAATGTGTAGGGATGTGGTATTGGTAGGAACTGTTTGAAGGTAACACAGTCCAGTGTACTGCACATGGGTTGAGTAGGACTGGGTCCGAGCTCCTAAGCTGGTTCATGTCCTGATGCGTCATCTGTGTTAGTAGTGTGGTGGGGCTGATGATTTACGTGGGTGGCTGTATGGATGTTTGCCACTGTTTTTGTAGGCAGGATAGTCCAGTTAAGAAATAGTCTTGTTTCTGAATGTTTATGTTTTAGGTTTATTATTTGAGACACGGGAAGCCAACCTGTGCGTATAGATGCTTAGGGTCTTTGTTTGTTGAACTAGCTAATAAACATACTTGATTTTTAAGTTTTTGTGTTTGTGTAACTACTTGCCAATTATGGGCCCAGGACCTGCTTACTACTGTGACTGTGGGTTACAATATACAGTGGGGAGAAAAAGTATTTGATACTCTGCCGATTTTGCAGGTTTCCTACTTTAGATTAGATTCAACTTTATTGTCATTGAACAGTACGGGTACAGAACAACGAAATGCAGTAAGCATCCAACCAGAAGTGCAAAAAAGTTGTGCAGAAATGTTGTGAAGGGCAGTGTGTCAATATACAGGTGCTCCAGTGTATGGGCCTATAAATGAAACACTGTGAGCAAATGGCATGGTTATGTAATGTGCAATAAGCATGTACAGTGTATAGATGTGCAAATGCCATGGTTAAGTAATGTGCAGTTGTGCAATGTACAAAGTGCAGATGTGCAGTTGGCAGTACAAACGGAATGTATTAGTGCAAGGGTAAGATGAAGTTTCCAGGTGTAAATATGCAAAGAAGTACAGACAGTATACATTGTGCAAATGGCAATAATGATAAGGTAGTATGTGCTGAGCAGGAGGAAGCCTATTGTCGAGACACAGAGTTCAGTAGGCTAACAGTAGCTGGGAAGAAACTGTTCCTAAGCCGGCTGGTGTGAGAATGAAGAGACTGGTACCGCTTGCCAGGTGGCAGGGGGGCGAACAGTTTGAGACTCGGGTGTGAGGGGTCCCTGATTATGCCATGAGCTCTCCGCAGACAACACTTGTGCTGGAGGTCTTTGATGGCAGGGAGCTGGACACCAATGATGCTCTAAGCGGTTTTCACCACCCGCTGCAGGGACTTCCGGTCGGCCGCAGAGCACCCGTTGTACCAAACTTTGGCACAGTTGGTCAGGATGCTCTCGACTGTGCAGCGATAAAAGTTTACCAGGATGTTTGTAGATAGACGGGCCTTCTTTAACTTCCTTAAAAAGTACAGGCGCTGCTGCGCGTTTTTACCAGGCTTGAGGTGTTGAAGGACCAGGAGAGGTCATCTGAGATGTGGACACTCAGGAATTTGAAGCTGGCCACATGCAGCCTTTAGACTTCCTGTAATCCACAATCAGTTTTTTGGTCTTCTTGGTGTTGAGGGCCAGGTTGTTGTCTGCACACCTAGCCACAAAGTACTTTACCTCCTCTCTGTAGGCTGACTCATTGTTGTCGCTGATCAGGCCAACCACCGTAGTGTCGTCCGCATACTTGACGATGGTGTTGGAGCTGTGCAGAGGGACGCAGTCAGGGTTGAAAAGAGAGTACAGGAGTGGGCTAAGCACACAGCCCTGTGGGACACCATTGTTCAGGGTCAGGGTGGAGGAGGTGAGGTTGTCTAACCTGACAGACTGGGGTCTGTTGGTAAGAAAGTCTAGAGTCCAGTTGCAGAGAGAGGGGCTGATCCCAAGGTTGTGGTGTTTGGTAACAAGTCTAGAGGGGGTGACCATGTTGAACGCCGAGCTGAAGTCAATAAACAGCATACCAACATATGAGTTGGTTTTCCAGGTGGATCAGGGCACAGTGAAGAGTAGTGGAGATGGTGTCCTCGGAAGACCTATTGGGGCGGTAGGCATACTGGTCTGGGTCCAAAGTTGGAGGGAGGCAGGCCTTAAAATGAGCCAAGACCAGTCTTTCGAAGTACTTCATGATCGTGGGCGTGAGTGCGACAGGTCGGAATTCATTCAGGCTTGATGCAGCTTTGGCTGGGGACAACCGCTTGGGACAGTGACAGATTGAAGATGTCCATGAAGACCCCAGCCAGCTGCCCAGCAAATGATCTAAGCACACGCCCAGTAACACCATCAGAACCAGCTGCTTTGTGTGCGTTCACCCTGCTTAGTGCAGAAGACACGTCCGCGATGGACAGACTGAGGGGGACGGCATCTGGGTTGAGCTTCAATTTTGTGTCTGGGTCTTTGTTGTCCCTGTCGAAGCGGGCGAAGGTGTTCAGCTCGTTTGTGAGGGAGACATCAGTGGCTGAGGGGGTGGGGTGTTTAGGTCGGTAATCAGTGATGGCTTGAATGCCCTGCCACGTGCGTTGAGGGTTAGAGTTGTTATGGAAATGCTCCTCAATCCTCTGTTTGTGGGCATGTTTGGCCATCTTGATGCCCCTTTTCAGGTTGGCCCTGGATGTGTTGTAGGCCTCCGTGTCTTATTATGGCAATTTACTATGTCTAGGATTGTAATTTAGGATGGTAAGAAAGAAAATGTCTTTAGCACAATTAACAGTTTATTAAAGATTTACTTGCAAGGAGAGTCTGGTTCCCCATCACCCAGAGTGACAGGGAAGCATCTCTCCCAATTCCAAAGTTACATACATTCTTATACACTCAGGTTATTTGCATATGCATTTGGTATATCCCAGTCCAGCGGTGTGTCAAAACAATGTTCCCTTCCTGACCCCAATCTGTTCTCCCCCTATCCTGTGTTTATCCAGGTGCCCCAATAGCCCCCACTCAGGATGGAAGTGTCACCCCCTCATGGCCAAATTCCTATAGATCAATGAACAGTGAGGTGATAAGGAGAACAGATGGGCACGGTGTATTTACAGGATTTAGCATACAGATAGGTGTCACCAACAAACACAAACCAGATCCTCTGTCCTAGCTTTATGACCCCAACATTCCTTTGCTCTCTTAATGCAACAACAGAGTTGGACATGTAAGCAGTGTATAATCAATTAATACATCCAATTGTTAATATTACCACAACAGTCTTCAGATCTGAGAGCAGCATCACGTGCCTTCAGCAGCAGTTGGACCTCTTTGTTCATCCACGGCTTCTGGTTGGGGAAGGTCTTTATTTGTTTATAGGTGGTGACATTGTTGGTGCAGGTGTTGATGTATTCCAGGACAGATGATGCATATGTATCAATGCCAATATGAGTGTCAGTAGTAGCCTGAGTGGCAAACAAACTCCAGTATGTCTGTTGAAACTGGTGCTGTAGTGATAAGTCAGATCCCTCAGGCCACACTTTGACTGTCCTCACTGTAGGTTTCACACGCTTGATGATGGGTAAATACTTGGAAAGCAGAAGACAGGAGGGGAGGGGGTGGCTTTGTAAGCCTCAGGAATGTTTGTGTACACATGGTCTAGTGTATTGTCTCCTCTTGTGGGGCAGAAGACATTTTGAAATAATTTGGGGAAAATGGTTTTCAAGCTGGAGTGGTTGAAATCCCCAGCAACAATTATAGTGGCATCTGGATGTGAGGTTTGTTGTTTGCTTAGCATCAGGTGGAATGTAGGCTGCGGTAACAACAATGGGCGTAAACTCCCGAGGCAGGTAAAAGGGTCTAGAGTTAATCATAAGATATTACAGATTGGTAGAACAGTGACTCTCGATGAGGTTAGCATTGGTACACCACATTTTGTTCACATAGATGCACAGACCACTACCTTTGGTCTTACCTGAGTCTACTGCCATTCTATCAGCGCGGAAAACACGGAGGTCCTCAAGGCTGATTGCATTGTCCGGAGTGGTATTATTTCGCCACGTTTCCGTGAATATCATTACGTTGCAGTCCTTAATGCTTCTCTGTGAGATGATTCTTAATCGTATTTTGTCAATTTTGTTCGCAAGGGACCGAACGTTCGCTAAGAAAAGGCTAGGGAGAGAGGGTCGGAGTGGGTTGCGTTTTAGCCTAGCTCAAAGACCCCCATGCTCACCTTGCCTTTGTTTACGATCTCTTCGCCGCCTCCGGCCACTTCCGGTTGCATGGGGGATTTCAGACTCCTGGGGGAATCTTGCAATCTCCGGTGGAAGGTAAAGCTGTTCGAAAAAATCCCTGCTGCAGTGGGTGCAAACCTGGTCAAGAACTACAGGAAACGTATGATCTCTATAATTGCAAACAAAGGTTTCTGTACCAAATATTAAGTTCTGCTTTTCTGACGAAATTTTGGTTTTAGATTCCGTCTCACAGTTGAAGTGTACCTATGATGAAAATTACAGACCTCTACATGCTTTTTAAGTAGGAAAACCTGCAAAATCGGCAGTGTATCAAATACTTGTTCTCCCCACTGTGTATGGAGGTAATTTTAAATATAGGTGCTTTGTAATTGAACAACCAACAAGTTAATATAGTAGACAGTGATAGAGAGTTATGTAACTACCACTGATGAGAGAGAGTACAATAGCAGATAACATCCAGGAGTTTTAATATCTGATATTTAGACTTTACATAATGTCAAGTGGAAAATAACTTGTGGCACTTGCTACCTTCGAAATTCATATGCCATTTCGAAGGTGGGCATCTTATATTTTATTCAATAATGAATTGGATATTTTTTGTATTATCAGGCATTAAGGTGTGCTTATGAGTAAATCTGGACTCTTAGCTCCTGATTTAACTTTAATTAAGTCACAGCTGATTTGGCCCTGTGGAACTACATGAAACCGGCTCAAGTCCGTAATAGGATTTATTGATGTCCCAGCTGCCTAGGAGTGATAACACAAAAGTTTATTTTCCTATTAGGTTTTCAACAACACGTCTGGCAAGCTCTTTATTTTTTTATTATTAAAAGAAAACATTTATGCTGTGCTATTGTGTTTCAACTGTTTTCATAAAAAATATAATTTTACCAACTAAATTGTTAGTTGCATGCTTTAATCAGCCATGACCAAGAGCAAAATTGTGTCATTCCAAAAAATATAAATGGAGCTGGATAAAGGAGAAATAACATAATTGCCATGCAGTTGCCAAGCATGCATAATTAATGAAGTTTTATGTCACATGGGGGGTGACACTTACTATAAATCTCTTTGGTCAGGGTTGCAAAAACATTTCTTACAATGAGACTAAGTAGTTAGGAATAATGAAATGTTCTTTTTTTAAAACATGGGGTTATAATATGAGGTGATAAACAAAAATTGTTACAAAGGTAAGATAATTGCACATGTGACGTCAAAGAGTCGAGGAACACTGTGGTGAGCATTATGCTGCCGGCAACATCATCCATTATGACCAGTTTGGCAGTAGATCAGTGATGGTCTGGGGAGGCATTGGTGGTTCGAACAGACCACCACATGCAAGTCAACGGTACCCTGACTGCTGGCAAGTAGTGCAACAGACTGCCCAGGAGCTCAGTGATGCCCTGATCCAGGTCTTGGAAGAGATCCCCTAGTACACCATCCGTCGTCTCATCAGGAGCAGGTCCAGAATTTCATTGGGAGTGTATAAAGGCACGTGGGGGCCACACACACTACTGATTCATATCATGAGTTGAAATTCTGAGTTGCTTCTGAGTGATTTTAATTGTTTACTTAGAGTTTTTGGTGTGACTTTGAATTCAGCCCTCAATCGGTTGGTGATTTTGGTTTCCATTGACCCTGTTTTGCTCGCAACGACTTATGCAATATACACTTTAGATTCTGATCTTTTCAACGATCTGGGGACAGCTCCTATGTTGTTAATCATTCATGTAAATTCATGATGTTATATATCTGCGTATGTAATGTGCTGTTAATTTGGCCAGGTCTCTCGTGTGAGATTATTAATCAAGACAATGAGTGTTCCCTTAGTTTTTAAAGAGCAGTGTAAAGTCACAGTTGAATGACAAATATATCATTAGGCCATTTGATTAATATGGTAAACCAATTCAGCTTGGATTTCACTTCATGCATTGAACAGTCACGTTTGTATGAAGTGATCCTATTCGATTTGGGATAGGTGGGGTTGCACTACACAACTGTGTCATTTCAAATACCTCAGCTTTGCATTAGCAAGGTCCCTTTACAACTAGCTTTACATATTCTTTAATACTTCCCCTTCCCAACAACTCCCACCGCTACAACCCTGCCAGAGGTGAGAAGCACCAGAAGTTTCTGGTTGTATGTAGTGGATCAGTAGTCGTGGTAGATGTTGTAGTAGTGGTGTAAAAGATAAAATGACTAATTACAGTTACAGTTACAGGACCCAGACAGAGCTGGCATCAAACTAAATCATTATTTGAAATACTTTTTGTCTAGCCTGGAATTGGAATTGTGGGCCTATCCTATTGTTTAATTTAAGGCAGGCAAGTTAAATCAAGCACTCTGTCATAATCATAAAAAAACACAGGCTTACAATATTAAAGTTCAAAGAGATCTTTATCAACTAAATGACCTCATTTAGAATCTGCGAGTAATCAACTAATATACTAGGTGTTTTTGACTGAAAATGAATCATATACATTCATATGCAGTGCCAGTGTGACGTCTGGTGATTGAAAAGAACCGGATCAAGGCGCAGGTGTGGTGTACAAGGTTCATTTATTTGGCGAACCTGAACAATAAGCCTGAACAGGCTGGAACGAGGAAAGCGTGCTCGCAGGCACGAACAAGGCACGTAGGCTACACTCAACAGCGACAATAACACACACGGAGACAAGACACACAGGGGTTTAAATACCCAGCTAACTGGGTGCAGCTGAAGGGAATCAGGGAAGGGTGCCTTCACAGGACATGGGAAACAGGACAAACACATACGACGGTGCTAGAAGGCCGGTGACGTCGAACGCTGGAGAGTCACGCGCCCGGAGGTGGACCCACCACCAGGAGGCAACGTGACAGCCAGTGGACGTACTTATACCCTGACGCCTTGTGGGACCTGGTAAAACATTGCATCATTGGATGTTACTGTACTTTCCCCAGTTTAGTAACACACATATTACTGAAAAATTGAATATTCATGGTAAAAGAGAAGTTGGTTCAGATACAGGGGGATGCTGATAGTTGTCATATTTTACAGCATGTTGAATGTAATGCCTAACAAAGAATGGTGGAGATTCTGAACTGTGAACATGTGCAGTGAGCAACGAGGGACAAACTACTTTGAAAAACTGCGTAAACTCCTCTGAAGCTACTCATACTGGAAGCACATGTAAGCCAATAAAGCTCAGTGTGCAACCAGCCCCCTCCATCTGATGTGGAGTGTCAGAGTATGACTGCGACAGGCACGCTTCTAATTTATCTCATCCAGATCAAAGAGTGACGCACGCCGAAAGAGGAAACGGAGAAAGGTGAAGAGACGGAGCAAGTGGCCTGGGTCGCTCTGTTACATTACAAAGGTACACTTTTCTTCTTCGACGTCAACTGAGTCCTCAAAATCATTGACTTCTCAACATCACACGACTGCCTTTTTTAGTCCTCACTGTCAGTGTAAGGCACTTGTGGTTTTGTCGGGAGAGATGGGAGATGAATCACAAGCAGTACCAACCCCAACTGTCAACGCAAGAATTCCAGATTACAATATTAGTTAGGCCTTCCAGGTTCTACATCAAACGTGTGCACAACGTGTTTGTTCTGTTTCTTGGCAGAGTATGAAAGAACAGTTAACACTGGAAATCCATCTTCAGAGCCGAATGAACTCACCCGTTAGCAGACAGACAAGGGTCTGCTGAACCCACTTCCAAACTTTAATGGGAAAAAACATCTTAAGAGGCTAGATAAAGAATGGCAAATGGAGAGAGTATATCTACATGTAGCCCCCAGATTTAAGCCAGAGTGTGGAAGTAGTATGATATTTAATTTCTCTCAAACACTTTGTTCTCATAATCTCCAAAAATGTGTTAATTAAATCAGCTCTTTTAAGTTTACTTTAATTCAAAACTTTTCTTTTACATTCTTTCAATCTACCATCTCACTTCAAAAGTTTTTACAACATTTTACCATATGTGGCAAAGATCCCTTCCAACTTATTGGCAGAATAGCTGATTCAAGTCAACAACATTACCAATTTGTCAGCGTATCATGTTAAGTTAATCTATTAGTGTTTTCATTGAGATAATGAATAATACATTTCTGATGCTTGAAACAAAATGTGGGGAAAATGCTAGCGTTGATACCATGACTAACACATGTTTTTCAAAACAAAAAACCTTAGAGCAATAATTGCACCATTGTCAGGACAAAAAAAAGGAAAAAAAGCAGAAGATTCCACAGCCGAACCTTCTGGGAATTCGATCTATTTATGAACTTCAAGGCTGATCCATGGGGATGGAGTGTTAAGGATGATACGTGCCCACTGACTCTGTTCTTCCAGGTCATTACGCTAATTTAAAAATGTCTCACATTTAACTATTCAGTCAATCCAAGTCATGGTGAGCCAATATTGCCCAAACTCATCTCGTTTTGCAGCAGTATTCCTGACCAATTGGGGCAGAATCGGTCCAATATTGACATGCTTGCACCCGTGTAGAAGGAAGTCATTAGGTAAAACAAGGAATATGCTCAGAGGTTCATCTTTCTTGAAGTAAAAACAAGTAAAAACTGTTGGTAAAGCCAGTTCATGGCCGGTGCCCTTCTTCTCCACTTCTCCAGGGTTTTGATATAAAAAATATGAAAATATTGTATGACTATTTAGATTCCTTTGCATCGTCTAATTTATGTCATACAATTCTATTAAACAGGAGTTTCTACGGTATTTATTATTATTGTCCTTATTTTTGAAGATAACTGAATAGTTTATCTCTTAACTCAATATGAACTGTGCTGAAAGAGCTTTATGTATGTACTGTAAAAGCTGACTTGGGTTTAAGTGTGTAATCAACTTAGGTCGAGAGAACCTTCAGCAACTGATCGACTGAAAGAGAGACATGCCTTGCATCCGTTCTGTGCACAGGACAATTTAAGGTAAAGTTAATAAATATTTTACATTACCATAGGAATGCTATAATAGCCTGTACAGTGCCCAGTTGCAATAAGCAATACATTTAAAAAAAAAAATTGCCTCTTCATAAACAGTAGGAAAAGGATTGTACCAGCAGTGGCAGCCCATTAGGTCAATCGGAGGCAGAGTGCCACTTGTGACATTTCTATGTATTTACAAAGGTATTCATAAAGGTAGCACTCCATATCAGCTATTGCCTAGATAGTGCCGGAGATGCATTCAATATAATCGTTCAGTAACTATCAGTATGGCAAAACCACAGGGTTAGAATAAGACAGATTGGACAAGACAAACAGTAGACAAAGTAGACAAATAACAAAGAATTAGAGGGACTGTTAGCCAGTAGTTACAATTGGCCCCGTCCATGTTTGTTGTTGTCATATGGCCATTGGCCACCGGCTTATGAGAAATACATATTGTTTCGTTGCTCTGAGATGACGTGCTGGCTGGCAAGGCAACCTCGGCAACAATGTTTGTCTGTTAATGACCTTAATGGGCTTCTGGCAAAACATTTCACTTATTTCTTTTAACACATTTTGTGAATCAGAATCCCAAGTACATGTTTTGGGTACATGTCAGTACATGTACAGTATATTTTATATTATATTAATGCATTTCTTAAAGGAGCAACATGCATGTTTGTTCATTCAAAACCCACTTGGCACCACCCTCACCGCCCAGCCAATCAGGAGCCACTACTGGATTGTATAATCAGCATCTCTGGTTGTAATGTACTACGGTGATACCATTCATCAAAATGCACCTGGATGCATTATACCATAAAATACTTGTCTTTTATCTTAGATGACAGGTTTAGAACTCACTGATAGCACTGCATATTGTAACAGAAGGTCATAGTCGGCCCTGGCTAAACTCTGTCAGTGCAATGAATACAGAGTTGGGAGGTAGGATCCAAGCTCAGAAGCAGTGTGTTTATTAAGCAAAGGCACAGAACGGTTAGCAGGAGCCGTAGTTGTGGAGTCTGAATGAAGGAGTCAAGGTGATCTGGGGAGTGTGCTGTGTTCAGGTGATTCAATGAGTGTGCTGCGTTCAAATGATCCAGGAAGTGTGCTGCATTCAGGTGATTCGGGGAGGGTGCTGCATTCAGGTGGACAGGGTTGAGGCCATGAGCTGAAGGCAGACCTCAGATCAGATCATTTCATTACTCAACCCTTTAAAGCGGTCCATTCATGGTATATTCTGCAAAACTGATATCCCTAGTGTCGTTTGGGTAGTTTAATGCTACAAGCATTAAATGAGAGTTGCAACTGTGTTGACTGAATTGTTGACGGACTAACTTGAGTGGTGTTGAAACACTGCAACACTGTATTTGTGGAAATATTCTTCTCAGGGCTCCTGTGTGAATGATCCAAAAATATGGTTTTCAGAAATATTCAGGGAGTTAATCAGGCACCCCTAGATTGGGCAAACAATATTTAGTGTCAGTTTGACCTTAAAGAGGGGAGAGTAATGGCAGTATTCATATTTTTCCCTTTCCTAGTTAGAGTTGCTTTGCTGTTATTGCATATTAATAACTGCTCAGCCAACATAAACTGTCCCCTTCCTCTGTCATTACATCCGATGATGAATCTGTTTGACTCGTGCACAACCATGCTCGCCTTGCTGTAATTGTTGGAGCCATATTTAATCGTTGACACTTTAACTAGCCCGACAAGTCAAGGGGTCTAAACCAGGTTCATATGTCATTATCATCATTAACATTTAGTCTACACCAATAGGATGCCTCAGAACAAAAAGAACTTCAGAGGATGCAGGTGTCAGGAACTATCCCAAATATTAAAACATAAAGCTGTTCTTTTATCCATTGATGGATAGTTATAAGACTCAATTTGCCCTTGTTGCTTCTGTCAAGGTTCTTTGCTAATACCTTCGGCAAAGGATATCTTAAGAAAAACTCCAGAGAGCTGCAGCAATAAATTCACTTTCAAGTTCTTTCTCAATCTAGGTGATAATGGGAATCCCAAAGTTCTAGAGATACTGAAAATATATTTTCCACCACGCTTGATTCAGTGCGTCTTTCATTTTTGTTTTTGCACCCAGGTATTCATACAAAATACCATATCAGTCTATGACCGCACCAGGAGCAAATGTTCTGAAAGGATGTGCATTGGCCTCTCGGATGAACAACCACTCTTAATAAATGAAATGTGATTTGTGACATTTCCCAGCATGTGGAAGTTCCCAGATAAGGAATACATCAAGTCTCCTTACAAAATGTAGGCCTTAGATGCTGACAGGAGTGCTTCACTTTCTGGTGTTATACGTTATGTGGAATTGTTGCATTTTGAAATACCAAAAGCATTAGGACATTCTGTACTACTTCTCCATTTATCCACACAACTCGGGAACATATCAAGGCTCCTTAAGATGATCATGTGTTTTATTGTATCACACCATCTTTTCATTGGATAGGGACACTGTCCCTCACATCACTTCCATTAAGTAGTCCTTCAGTTGTCACTTTTTCTTTCTTTCCACTTCCCTCAGGTCTATCTGGTCTGCATAACAATGACTTACCTTGGGGTGGACAGCTCGTAGATGTGTTATAGAATCCTGTCTTATTTAATTACAGTGGGTCTAGGAAAGGTGAGCTAAGAAACGCTCTGGTGCTGGAGGCATGCCACGTCAAATTCATCTCAGCACGCACGACTCTCCCTGGATGCACAGAGGCCAACTCGTGGGTGAGACGGGTCTATTCCCTCATAATCAGTTTCTCAATGACTGCTTAGTGGGGAATGGAGGCGGTGGCTCTCTCTGAACTGTTTTCGCAAGGGATTGACACTAGGGTCAGTGGTTATCTGCCGCCATTGCCAAAATGTATTCCCAGTGAGAAAATAAAGGAAGAAGATCTTCAAAGATACTTGAAACATCGTTACACGCTACTAGTAAAGACCAGAGGATCATATTATTTTCCTTCATCCCCTTCAGGTGATCCCATCTTCCGTTCCATCTTTTCAAGATCTACAGGAAATTCTTATGGAAGCTGGCAAAGCTGAACATTGTCGATTATCCTGCTCCAGGCTGTCAATCAGCTCTTGCGTTGCACAGTGGGAAATTGATTGCCTTCACTGTGGCACGCTGGAGAAATATTCCTGGGGAGATATATATTACTAGATGACAGAAAATCTGAGGGGCTTTGTTTCCTATGCGTACGTGAATCCAGAGTTGGTTGAACATGACCAAATCAAGGGGGTATGGTAGCGGTAAATCTTTAGATTATCCATACCTGTTGAAAGCTGGCATGTACACTGAATGCTGTTTCACGTTCAGGTTTACGGTTAAATCACAGTACTGGGAAAACGCAAAATAAATAACAATGACTTTCTCTCCAGCTTCTGCGAGATTACCGTACACCGCCATGTACATGTGGTCATCACATGGTGATCACCAAATTCTGGTACAATATTTCTCACCCTTTTTATCTAGTGATGTAACTGTGAAGTCAACATATGAAGACTTTTGGCTCTATAGCAGGAATTAACCACCAACCATAGTGTTAACACTATTGGAACCCTATGGTAAAAGGGCAGCAGCCTTCATCTTTACTAAGCAGTCACTGAGAAACTGATAATGAGAGAACAGACCTACATCGCTCATAAGGCGCTGTCTTTCTTGGTAGGGAGAGGCTGATGCACTTAGATGCGTGCACGCTCTGCAGAGTGTTAGTTCCCTTCGCCATCTCTAAAATGCCGATAATAAAATGACAGCAGATTATGAGACAGCCATCCAGCCGTTTAAATAAACTGCTTATTTTGTCATGACACAGAAATAGAATTGGACCAGAATCCAGATCTCATATTTCTAACAACAGCCCATTTGTTTTTTTTTTAGGCTCCAACATTGGCCCATTTCCAGCCCTCAAGGTCCCCATCATTAGCCAAATAATGATTTTTCTGTTCAAAACAAAACAAATCAGACAGGCCCACTAGTCTAAAGATGGATCAACCTATTTTACATGAGCTGCCTTTCTCTTTACGCTTGCATTCATTAGATACAAAAAAATCAAAACACCAAGAAAGAAGCATAGTTTGAAGCATGTTATTTGAGGTGTAGTGTTAAATAATGTATTCCTTGCAGAAAGTGGAGGAGGGGAAAGATAAAGAGATAAAAAACTAAAAACCCTATAATTTAGCTGGAAAGGATCAACAGAAAACAAAACTGTAATGCGTCGTATGAAAGAGGACCAAGGCGCAGGGAGATGTGAGACAAGGCGAATCTTTTATTTTCGATCCTTGTAGTTCCAAGAACTCATGTAATCAATAAACGCGTCTGAACACAAAGAGCTGTTCACATAGCCCGTACAACTCAATACAGAGGGTAAAGGGCTGAACTAAAGCTCTAGGAAGAGCGCTACGTACACGCAAACAAGTAACAATCACGGACACAGAGACTAGAAACACAAGGGCTTATGTACTGTGTTAACAGGTTGCACCTGTAAGGAATCAGGGAAGGATGCGTTCACGGGTCATGCAGTAATGTGCACCAGTTTCTACGGAAAAAGTGAAATGTTTTACTGCATTCCATTTTATTCAAAACCCAAACTTTATAAAGAAATATCAATATTATGGCAATCTTTGGGGACCATTGCATTTAGGGCACAGCCAGTAGAAGCACTTCAGCAAGCATACATTGTTGTAAATCATTTTATTTCAAACCACTACTCTCTTTTCATTCAAAATTGGATGTGAACCTTGGAAACCAATTAACATTCTCTCTGTGCCGCTGATAAGGGTCACAGCTCTTGTGTGGTATTGATGTGAATACCACAACAACAGACATCAGAAACCAGAAAGCGATAGGATAATGTCCTCTGTTCACAACTGCCGCTATCCAGCCAGTTTGGGGGAAACAACGTAAAGTTTATAATCATCACCCTGTCAGGGTTCCACCCAAGCCTGACGGTTTTCGCCTCGTTTCCACCCCCTGGTGGCCGTTGGGCGCCAGTACCGATCAACGTCACAATCACACCCAGTCACCAATCACTCACTCAACGGCCCGCACCTGTCCCTCATCAGTCAATCACGGTTCCTACATAGGTTCCCTGTTCCCATTCCCCTGTGTCAGTACAAACACAATACTTCGCTAGTTTGC
>JACXGK010002405.1:11494-21915 GCA_016801125.1 Novumbra hubbsi | reverse complement strand
TGAGAAATAACTTGGTGAACAAATTGACAAACAACAATATGTTTGTAGTTTCTTGGGAATGGTTCTTCTAACAAGTGACACTCGAAGAAAGAACATTGTAACCTACCGACAGATTCATTGAATCTCTGAGGAACATACACTCATTAAATAGACCTTGTATTTATTATCTTGATCATAAGCTTTTATTCTTGGATGTAAGGAAGTTCTGGTAAATAATAAAAAGGATCTGATGAAAATGTACATTGTAAATTTTCTTTCAAATACCAATAAATAAACTTTTTTTTAGAAAGCTTTTTTCACCTAATCAGTTGTCACAAAGTGCTTTTACAAAACACCCAGCCAGTTACATTTACTGCAATGACTGGGGACAGTTATGGTTAATTACCCCGCTCAGGTTGAGTGACATATCTTTTGCCTTGACGGCTTTGGGATTTAATCGTAACCTTTAACGTTTTGTTGACTGGTCAGATATTGTGGCTGCCAGGCTAGCTTCCACCCCAGTGCAGCGGAAGCTTTTCAAGCTCTTTTCCATTGCCTTAATGAGGCAAGCTCTCAACCCGAAGTGTTTCTGAACTGAACTGCTGTCTCTTCTCAGTAGCTTTAGCTCCAATTGATTCAAAACAGAAATTTGTCATATTGACGTTGGAAATGTTCCAGTAAAATGTGCACCCGCATTACTCAAAGTCTTTCGCCGATGGGAATACATCGTAAATCCCCCTCAGCCTCCCTAGTGACTCCTCCATGGATTGAAATAATGCTGGATGTTTAGCAAACAACTGCAAATAAGAACTGCCCCATCGGTTTTCTTCAGAACCATTTCCTACCCAGAAAGCCAACATTATTATAATATATTATAGAGCCAAATAATTATATATTTTTATTGCAAAACAAGACAAGCCCACTCGTCTAAAGATGGATCAGCCCTTCTTCCATAAGCTGCCAGTTCCTTAGATGCAGACAAGACAACAGGGAACAGGCAGTTTCTCTGATATTTAAGACAGGCTGTGCTGGTATGTTTTAACTGTGGTACTAAAGCTTGCATATTTTGCAGCCACACAGCAGGCCCACTTAATGTGAGATGTATTTTCTTGTGGAGAGGATCATTTCTTGTGGAGAGGATTATTTTCTAGCAACATCCTAACAGCTATTAAGTGCAGTATACAATTCTTAAGTAAATGCATCAGTGTCAAAATGTCTGTTATGTGCTTCAAAATCACACTGATTTCAATTGTGAGTATGCATGGCATTGATTGCTTTTCATTCAACTCCATGGTATCTGTTCTAGCATGTATTATGTGGATGTGTTAGGCAAATGAAACTCTTAGAACTAAGCGTACTAGAAATAATCTTTTTAAGATATCACGCATGAACATTTTATTTTCTGAACTATGGTATAAAGGTTCAAATTCAAACCATTTTGTTTTGGAAGTATGTTTTTCTATTTTGAATTGTTATTCAAATATATTGTTTAGATGGCTGCCTGTCAGATTGGAGGTGTGGCTTATTGAATACTTCAGACAATCACGTATGGCCATCTATTACCGTTGTTGGTAATTCACTTTCATTAGCCCAGGTTTCCTCGAGTCACCACACATTTGTTTGCACTGGCCAAACTGTTTCATCTAGCGTCCTCTCACAGAGATATGATTATGGAAGGTCACTCCAGTCAAAGCGTTTTATCATTTGGTGCTACGGAGAAAGATTTGGTTTTATGTTGGCTAAGCATTTATTATTCTTACAAAATGAATACTGAGATAAGGCCTGCAAGAGGAGTGGAGACAAATATGAAGCTTACTGTCAAGCTCTCTGTTCCCTCCATATCCCTCTATGAATTCTCTCTGTGTTTTTACCCTTGGATGTGCCTTACAGTTCATGCTTGAACCGAGTGGGTCGCTCTGAGGAACGTGCAGCATCCTCTCTTCATTCTGTATGGAGAGTGGAAAATGACAGCTTGAATGGGGAGAACTGATTAGATAGTTTACAAGGCATTATTGCTCTGTCTACATAAAGCAAATTGAAGACAATTGAAGGTTCTGGCGCAACTGGTCAGAGACAGTTTGGAATAGAAAGTCAACCTTTCTCAGAGCTGTGTATCACGGTCAGCTCAATTAACCCATCCGCAGAGTTAAAGGGAACAGAAATATGCTGGAAAACATTCTCTGTCATTCTTTTTCTTCACTTTGATTATGGCTTTTCCATTTCAATTAGGACATATGATCACCCTCTACCTAAATGCCAACAGCTGTGTTCACTTTGCGGAAAATACATTTTTAAACCAACTGTCCCATCTATTAAAGTTCTATTAAACATGACCTATAGTAAAATACAAAATAAGTGAATGAGATTCTGTGTTGAAATGTGGGTGTAACACAACAAAGTTTAATAAAAAAGATTTATTTTTGAGTGGATTGACCTTTGCTTCTGGGGATGACAATGTCATTAACAAAGAAAGGTTAAGCCTTAAATAATCTGTTCGAGGTTGAGCATTTGAAGGGTTAAAGTACACTATTAGTTGAATTTGGACAGATACATTGTGCACCAATTTTACGTGGACGTCCTTCTTTTTAGAACCTGGAACTAGTGTGAGGACAGTTTAACAGAGCAACAGAACAGAGCTAGCCATCCATCTATTTTCCGGGCACAATCTTAAATGTCTGCAGCACAGAAAGATGAGTTGAAAGAGGAAGTGTGAGCCAAAGGTTGAGAAATGTCAGTGATGGCGGAGCAGTCTGGTTTAGCCTTGTTATGTAACTGAGAAACCCAGGCCACTCCCTCTGCATCTCAACACCTTTCTCCGTTTCCTCTTTCCCTGTGCGTCACTCTTTGATCTGGTTGGGCTAAATTAGAAGCTCAGCCCCAGTTCTGTGCCACCCACAGTCCTTGCGACAGTGGTAATCTAGCCCCACATCAAAAGGGGGTGGTTGGCCACAGACTTAGCTTTATCAAGGGGTGGGTCTACATTTGCCAGTTTCAGGATACTGGTGTTGTTTTGGTTTGGGGCGGTTTGGAAAATTGGAGGATGACTAGGGCAACTTGGACTAATGTGAAAGGAGATGTAGTAGTACCAGGTAGTTATATTTATCTTAGCATCATGATGTCACAGTTTTTTACAGGTCACCAGTAAAGAGACCTTTGAAAGAGAGCATCATATCTTCACGTTTGCCAGTCTGTAAGTTGCCAACAACGCCTCAGAACACTTAACAACACACATGGAACTTTATATGCACTGTCACGGTACCGTCACAGGACGGGACCTCCCCTGTTCGCAGAGCCTTCCGGCGTTCGACGTTGCCGGCCTTTTAGTTGCCATCGTGTGTGTTGTGTCCTGTTTTCCCCATGTCCTGTGAACGCATCCTTCCCTGATTCCTTACAGGTACTACCTGTTAACTCAGTACTTAAGCCCTTGTGTTTCTAGTCTCTGTGTCCGTGATTGTTACTTGTCTACGTGTCAACTGGTACGTGTTTTACCAGTTCCTGTCTTTGTAGCCCAGGCCCTAGAGGCTGGTTATTATTTTCCTTGTGCAAGTTGCAAGACCGTTGGCTTTGCTAAACCTCCTGAACATTTCGTGCCTAAATAAACGGCTGTTGACGGTTTCCCTGCGCCTTGCTCCTTCTTCTCACAACACGCATTACAGAATCACGGACCCATACTATGGACCAAGCGGGAAACGCCTCACCAGCTCCAGCGTCAGCTGCAATGGAGCAGCGTCTTTCAGATCACGACGCTATGCTCGGTCACCTACGGGACGCGGTCACTGAAATCCTTCCCGTGTCTCCGGCTCCGCCTGCTCCAACACCTACAGACGGCATGCCCATCACCCTTTTACGGGAATATACGGGTCGTCCTTCGGATTGCCAGGGATTTCTGCTACAGCTGGACCTCGTCTTCAGCAGCAGGCCGTACCCTCCGTCCAGCCGGGAGCGGGTTCCGGCGATAATCTCCTGCCTCGCCGGGAAGGCTCTTGCGTTGGCAAACGCAGTGTGGAGAAGGTCCGGACCAGAGCTGGACGATTATGGCCTGTTCGTCCGCAACTTCCGTATGGTGTTCGAACATCCGCCCCAGGGGCGTGAGGCAGGGCAACGCCTGTTTTTCCTTCACCAGGGGCAGCGGAGTGTACAGGAGTTTGCTCTGGAATTCCGGACCCTGGCCACGGAGTCAGGGTGGTGCGAGCGCGCACTGCGGGACGTGTTTGTGTGCAGTCTCGACGCAGGGGTTCGCCAGGAGCTCGCGTGCCGCGACGTCACCGCCAGGTTGGACGAGCTCATCTCCATGGTCACCTGTCTGGATAAAATCATGGCCAGTCGGAGTCAGCGACAGGGACCCAGTCCTTCCATTCCGGATCATCCGCCTGCCACGGAGGCCATGGAGATGGGGTCGTCGCTCCCGGGACTCGCCCCCGCGTCGGGACGGCGCACCAGACGCACACCCCCCGAGGAAAGGATCCGGGCGAGGTAGGAACAAACGTGGCACCCATACCTGCCATCAGGTAAAGTGACATCATATACCGTGGGAACCATCCGTTGACCACCTCCAAATACCCGTTTCGTTCCCACACACCCCCATTCGTAATCCGTGCCTGGCCTTAGTAGTTTCCGGGGCACTGGGTAATTATATCGATTCCGCCTTTGCCGAACGATTCCACATACCACTACGGGCTGTCTCTCCTCCCATCCCTATCCGGTCCATCGACCAACAGCCGTTAGGCATGGGAGCAGTGACACAAGTCACCGTTCCGTTACACATGCAGTGTGGCCATCATACAGAGGATATTTCCTTTTACGTAATTTTGGCTCAGACTTTCCCTGTCATATTAGGACTTCTGTGGTTGGCACTGCATGATCCCTCGTTTTCATGGTCACGGCGCGTTCTCACGGGGTGGTCCCATGGGTGTCAGGGGAAGTGCATTGGGGCGTCTATTTGTAGTACAACGGTGGAGAGTCTGTCCACTGTTTCCACTGTGCGCATTCCTCCAGAATATCGAGACCTTGCACGCGTCTTTAGTAAGACGCGGGCCAGTAAATTACCCCCACATAGGTCTAGGGATTGCGCGATAGAGCTGCGTGCTGGTTGTGCATTACCCAAAAGCCGAATATATCCCCTGTCTCGCACGGAGACGGAGGTAATGTCAGAGTATATCACCGAGGCATTGCGGCAGGGATACATTCGGTCTTCCACATCACCCGCCTCCTCCAGTTTTTTCTTCGTAAAAAAAAAGGACGGTGGTTTACGTCCGTGCATTGACTACAGAGCGCTGAACGAGGTTACAGTGAGGTATACCTACCCGTTGCCATTGATCGGTCCGCTTATGGAATCAATGCATGGAGCCCGGTTCTTTACGAAGTTGGACTTGCGGAATGCTTACAATTTAGTCCGTATCCGAGAGTGGGATGAGTGGAAGACGGCATTCAGTACCACATCCGGACATTATGAGTATCTCGTAATGCCGTACGGTTTGATGAAAGCTCCGTCGGTCTTCCAATCCTTCGTGGACGACATATTTCGGAGCATGCGGAGCCAGGGGGTGGTGGTGTATATTGATGACATCTTGATTTACTCTGCCACTCGGGCTGCCGATGTGACCACCGTCCGTGGGGTCTTGAAGAGACTGATGGAGCATGATTTATACTTCAAACTTGAAAAATGTTCTTTCTTCCAGCCATCCACGTCCTTTTTGGGTTAACGCATTTCCTCACGTGGGGTGGAAATGGAAGCCTCGCGCGCCGAGGACGTGCGTAAGTGGCCTTCACCAACCACTGTTAAGGAGGTGCAGAGGTTTTTGGGTTTTGCCAATTACTACTGCAGGTTTATCCGGGGTTTTGGCAAAGTGGCAGCTCCGATTACCTCACTGTTGAAGGGTGCGCCAACCCGGTGGCATTGGACAGCTGAGGCAGAACGTGCCTTCACCTCACAGAAGGCCCTGTTTTCCTCTGCCCTGGTTTTGGCGCACCCTGATCCAGAACTGCCGTTCGTCGTGGAGGTGGATGCCTCCAAGGTTGGGGTGGGGGCTGTGCTCTCGCAACGCTCGGGGGTGCTGCCGAAACTCCGCCCCTGTGCCTTCCTCTCAAAGAAGCTCAGCCCGGCGGAGCAACACTACGACGTGGGGAATCGTGAGCTGCTCGCCGTGGTCACAGCCCTGTCAGCCTGGAGGCACTGGCTCGAGGGGGCCAAACACCCCTTTCTCGTTCTGACTTTACATTGTCGTATGTTCCAGGGTCTAAGAACATTAAGGCCGATGCCCTGTCCCGCGTGTATAACACAGAGAAGAGGCTCGTGGATACCTCTCCCATCTTACCTGGTGCTCGAGTCATGGCCCCGGTGGTGTGGGAGGTAGACACGGAGATTACCAGAGCACTGCGGGCGGAGCCCTCCCCGCCTCAGTGTCCGGAGGGTCGCATGTACGTGCCGGAGGAGGTGCGGGACAGACTCCTGTATTGGGCCCATACATCTCCCTCCTCTGGTCATCCTGGCGTGGGCAGGACCATCATGACGGTAAAGGATAAATACTGGTGGCCTACGTTGGCTCGTGACGTCCGGATTTACGTCTCCTCTTGCTCGGTGTGTGCCCAGAGTAAGACTCCCAGGCACTTGCCCTCAGGTAAGCTACTTCCATTGCCTATTCCACGGCGACCATGGTCTCATTTAAGTATTGATTTCCTGACTGATTTACCTCCTTCTCAGGACTTCACCACTATCCTGGTGGTCGTGGATAGGTTTTCGAAGGCCTGTCGTTTGCTCCCCTTTCCCGGTATCCCGACGGCCCTGCAGACCGCGGAGGCACTATTCACTCATGTCTTCTGGCACTACGGAGTCCCGGTGGACATTGTGTCTGACCGGGGTCCCCAGTTGACTTCCAGGGTCTGGAGGGCGTTCATGGCGAAGTTGGGGGTCGCGGTTAGCCTCACCTCAGGGTTCCATCCCGAATCCAACGGCCAGGTAGAAAGGGTTAACCAGGAGGTCGGTAGGTTCCTGCGCGCGTATTGCATGGACCAACCGACGCGGTGGGCCGACTTCTTGCCGTGTTCCGAATACGCCCAAAACTCCCTCCAGAGCTCCTCCACCCACCTCACACCCTTTCAATGTGTGCTCGGGTACCAGCCTTCCTTGGGCCCGTGGAATGCTGAGCCATCCGAGGTACCCGTGGTGGAGGATTGGTTCCGGGGGGCGGCTATCGTCTGGCGTGCGGCCCACGTGCACCTCAGCAGAGCGGCCCGGCATCACAAGACCGCCGGTGACCGGCGCCGCTCTGCCGCCCCGGAATACGCCCCGGGCGACCGCGTCTGGTTGTCCACGCGGAACCTGCCGCTCCGGTTGCCCTGCCGGAAGCCGAGCCCCGGTATTTGGGGCCGTTTATAGTCCTGAGGAGAGTCAATGAGGTCTCGTATAGATTGCAGTTACCTGTTACGTATCGCATCAATCCGACGTTTCATGTGTCTCTCCTCAGGCCGATGGTGACTGGTCCCCTCCAGGAGCATGCCGTACGGGAGGCTCCCCCTCCGCCTCTGGACGTCGACGGGGCCCCTACGTATGCTGTCCGGTCGCTGCTGGATTCGAGGCATCGGAGGGGGGGTCTTCAGTACCTCGTGGAGTGGGAGGGTTACGGCCCGGAGGAGCGGAGCTGGGTGCCCCGGGCGGACGTTCTCGACCCGTCCCTCCTGCGGGACTTCCATCGGCGCCATCCGGACTGTCCTGCTCCGCGTCCTCGGGGTTGTCCCCGGGGCCGGAGGCCTTGTGCAGCTGGAGCTGCGCGTCAGGGGGGGGGGTACTGTCACGGTACCGTCACAGGACGGGACCTCCCCTGTTCGCGGAGCCTTCCGGCGTTCGACGTCGCCGGCCTTTTAGTTGCCATCGTGTGTGTTGTGTCCTGTTTTCCCCATGTCCTGTGAATGCATCCTTCCCTGATTCCTTACAGGTGCTTCCTGTTAACTTAGTACTTAAGCCCTTGTGTTTCTAGTCTCTGTGTCCGTGATTGTTACTTGTCTGCGTGTCAACTGGTACGTGTTTTACCAGTTCCTGTCTTTGTAGCCCAGGCCCTAGAGGCTGTTTATTATTTTCCTTGTGCAAGTCGCACGACCGTTGGCTTTGCTAAACCTCCTGAACATTTCGTGCCTAAATAAACGGCTGTCGACGGTTTCCCTGCGCCTTGGTCCTTCTTCTCACAACACGCATTACATGCACACACGATACAATCAGGACTTATAGTGGTGAGGATGTAGCGGTTCTGTGTCTACTGTGGTGCAGGCATCTATAGAAGGTTTCCTAAATAGCATGTCATTCGTGAATAAGTTAACATGTTACCATCACAAATATATTTAAGATTGATTTGGAGATTTTTTGCCACTCAATGGTCCCCAACTGCCCCCAAAAATCTTTTCCCATGTCCTGTGTTTATGTACATTTACAAACAACACATTGCACACCCAGCCCAAAATTTGAAGCAATAGCAAAGTCTTGTTATTAGCAAGTCCAGGCTGCACCTTTAACCGCAATATCACAAAACTGACTTAGTGCTCCATTCCATCCCACAAGCCGAGAGATATAGGATGAGCCCTGATGTTGTAGTCTCTGGTCACTGCTCCTCTGAAGAGAAAAGGGGTGTCTGGCTCTGTTGCAACTCTCCTAGTAACCAACCAGGGATAGGTCACATGGGTCAGGGGAGCTTGAGTTAATTTCTGACATGTGTAAAAAAAAAAAGCCTTTTCTCTCCACTAATTTCTCATTAGTATCATCACATGACCTTTATTTTAATTATTACCAAATAATAGGGTACTAAAAAGAAATTCATATTTTCCTCATTTCCAAAAGAACTGTGAATAGGCAGAAATAGAAGAGACCTTTGTGGGGTTGTGTCAGTTAATACAAACCCGGTAAAACCATTAAGGTTTCAGAACTTCACACACATCCCTGCCTCTCACTCTCTCTCACACACGGTCTCTCTCTTACACATACACACACACATGCGCATATCCTGTCAAACGTGCACATCTATATACACGCAGTGAAGCCTTTTCATACATCATTGTATAGTGAACATTTCTTTGGTTTGTAGCACCTCCATCACTAGGCAACAAGAACTATCCGTCAAAGCATCTCAAGCTACCCTTTGTACCTGCTGCTTGGGTGCAATCCACTTACTATGTTTTAGTTTATTAATACCACAATTTAAGATTATTTGTTAAAAAAAATGCATCCTGATAAATTAAATGTTTGTGAAAATTGCTCAGGGTTAGGTAGGCGGGAGGCTTTTAGCTGGAAACATTTGGGCTTCTCTGGCGCTTTGCTGTATTAGTTTTAAGGGCTGCATGACAGTGAAATTTAAACTGCTGGCATGTGTGTTCAGATGGACCAGCCGATCACACGTGATATGCTAGGTAAAGTGTAATATGCACCTACTGTGATATGAAGCTGGCATTAAGCTCTGAACTTTGAAATATTCCCGAATATATATGAACGTATTCCATGGTCAAACATCAGCCCCCACCATGCTTTGACACCATTCATGTTGATGTTGGTGGTTTGGTGCCCATCCACTCAATAGACTCAATTACTTCATCTGACTCTCTACCTCTCTGCATCTATCCTTCCCTCTATTGTTTTTCAATATGTTAGCTGGACCATAAAATGAAGTGGGTCATCCTCTAAACGTTGGAGCTTTAAGAAACCTTCACATCCTCAGGGGGGCTGACATTATCATTTACCATTTGCTGATTTTTAAATTTCTTTAAAAGGCTTTATATTTGTAGTCAATGACTTATTCAACCATGGTGTCACGCCTGCTTGGAATCCCGCCCCCTTCAGGCCGCGTGCGTTGTCCCCTGAGTTTTGATTCTGGGAACCATCCCTAGAATGCATGAACTATATCTCTACGCACCTGTGCTCAATTAGATCACTATTTAAGGACCAGCCTTTGTTAATTACAGTGTCAGTGATTGTTTGAAGCTTGTAGCAGCGTACAGTAACCGGTCTCCCTTATAGAAATTAGTTAAGCCCTTTATAGTTTGGTACCTTTCATACTTGGTATTATCATTCCAGAGTATATTGGTTCTCTAGGTCTCATATTTTAGTTTCAGGATACTTCTTGCCTTTTCGGTCCTGCCATTCTTTGGTTTTGTTTGTATTATAAATATTTTTGGAACATCCACTCTGTTTGTCCTCGCTCTTGTTTCCAACCCACAACCCATTACATGTAGAGAGTATGACAAGAGATATGTCCCTGAACTGTTCCCACTGTCATGTCCTGGATGCGGGCCCCTAGCCATCTCTGTGCTTTGGGGCTCCCATTCAGGGCATGGCACATGGAGAGGCCTCTAGCCATCTCTATGCCGTTGTGGGCTCCCCAGTCAGAGCAGCTGCAATCAGTTGACTCTGATTGGGGAGCCTACTTAGGTTAGTTTTACAGCCACACCCGGTGTGGTTTATTGTT
>JACXGK010002405.1:0-11394 GCA_016801125.1 Novumbra hubbsi | reverse complement strand
ACAATCAGAGTCAACTGATTGCAGCTGCTCTGACTGGGGAGCCCACAACGGCATAGAGATGGCTAGAGGCCTCTCCATGTGCCATGCCCTGAATGGGAGCCCCAAAGCACAGAGATGGCTAGGGGCCCGCATCCAGGACATGACACCCACACACCTCTCCATTCACTGACTCTGCACTTTTTACCTTCTACCTTTTAACTTCTATAATATCAATGTTGTTTCAAAGCCATCTGGTTATTGTAGAGCAAACATGAAGATCTCCAACCAGAAGAATGAGCAATGAGCTAACATTTTCACAATTTTCAAGTTCCAAAAAAATCTGGCTATTGGCATATCTGAGCGCATTCATCAACGAAACTCTTTCTGAAGTCCTTAGTGTCCTTTTCAAATGTGATTGGTATTTCTCTTGACGTTTTAAATAAATATGCGGTCAGTGTTACTTATCTTAGCCTTTTTTGTCTCAATTCTCATTATAAATGGGAGATGAATAATAGAAGTGTAACAGGATATAGTCCCAGTTGGACAAAGACATTGTAAGGTTTCCAATGTCATAATGCATAATTATATCCCTATTTTTAGAGAAAGTCTAACTACTGTATCTAATTAATTCCAATAATAGTTTCACGTTGCCGTCCTTTGATGATTTAAAAATATTTTTCAAATATTTAGTTTTTCTAAGACAGATAAATTACATTATTTTAGTAATCCAAACTACTCTAAAGTTCCAATAATCTAAACATTGACATACCAGTGTTTCAAAGAACTTCAAGGAACTAATGAACCAGTTTAAAAGGATAGTTCATGGAAAATCTTAATGTGGGTCAAATTAATCATACCTCCAGTAGTCCATGACAGAATCCACAATGGTCGATTATTTACTTCTGTATATAGCCTGGAATTTTAACATATTGTTTTAACAAAAACAATACTTAGTGGTAAAACAAAATTATTGTGAAAGCAAACCAATATTTTTACATTAGAAGGCTTGTGATGAAGAGTGGCCGGAACCTAGAAAAGGAGTTGGACTGAGCCAAAAACATCCTATTTGTCCATGGTAGCACGTACATACAGTACATGTTTTTTTACAAAGCACCTACAATGTGCAATAACTCAATTTGCTTTGCACTCAAAAACATTTTTTTCACTGCTTTGAAAAACAGGTAACATTCTTATTCTTAGGAACAATAAACTGTTAGCCGTGTTCAATCTATTGTCTTCCATTGTCTGGCCCCTGAGCTTTCCCCTCATGGAGCATACAAATGCTGACCTTGTTTTTTTTATGACCAAACGTTTTATCTGGTTGGCAGTACAGGACATTTACCCATTTTATTGTGTTACAACATTTGAAAAACTTTCGAAGTCAAGTCATTTGTCGAATTAAATCCACCAATTTGAAATTCACGTTATTTCAGGTTAAATACACCCGTCTCTGGGAGGTCCCAGTGTTTGTTTGATAAATTCATAACAAAACTGACATTTTGAAGAGGGCAGAACATTTAAAGGAAATCCGAATTAATGTTCTTCAAGAGCACCAGTCAGGGGTAGGATATAAGAACATTCCCAAGGCCCTAAATATGCCCCAGAGTCATTTACTATGAAATGGAAGTAATATGGCAATTGTGTCTAGAACAGAGTGTCCTCTAAAGGAGATGCCGTCCTCCAGTGATGATCTGGGAGACACATAGCATACTGCAACAAATGCCTGGGTGCTTCACAAAAATCTTCAATGGGAGAGTGGCCAGAAAAAAACAGCTCACATCAAATTCTGACAAATGTTTGCCTGAAGGCATGTGGTAAACTCTCATACCACATGCAAAATATTATATGGTCTGATTAAACAAAAAATAAAACACTATATGTTTGGTGCAAACCCATAAATCGCAAATCATCCAGAGAACACCATCTTTACCGTGAAGCATGGTAGTGGCAGCCTCATGCTTTGGGGATGCTTTTCATTGGCAGGGGCTAACAAATACGTCAGAATTGCAGGAAGGATAAATGAATCAAGATGCAGAGAGTTGTTGAAGAAAATGTGTCTTTGTAGGGCGCAGGACCAAAGACTGGGGTTAATATCTGTCGGCTTGACAAAAGCACACAACAAAGACTGAGTTGGAGTGGCTTTGGGACAATTCTGTGAATGTCATTAAGTGGCACAAACTAATCCCAGACCTCATCCGAAATGAGAATATAGATCAAATGTAGAAAAGTCCTGTTCACCAAGAGTCTCCATCCAATTTAATGGAGCATGAGCAATTTTGTTAAAACAAATTGAAAAGAATGTTGATGGCCTTTAAAGGGATATGGCGCCTGTCATAAAGGGAAGAATGACAGCATGCGTTTCATGTGTGTCATCTTTATTGTGCTATAAAATGTATAGAAATTATGTTTGGTTGTTGTAACTTGATGTATGAATGTCATGGACTGTTAAAATTTTGGAGGGCTATCATGATGGTAAACAGTGAAACGAAACAGCTGTTTGTATTGCATTATGCTTACACCTTTATTGCATGGACTCAGTCTCTTTTTTGGTTGGCAAAAAACATAATGTAACATTACTTTACCCAATGTAATCTATTTTGACTACTTTTATCAAATCTTTCTATGCTTGTGTTTAATCCCCCAAAGATTGTATTATATTTTGCTATGAAATCGTTTCAATTTGCCACTGAATACAATGCATATTCAAAATGTATCTAAACTACTTCAAATACTACTAATATTACACTGTTTCTGCACTTTGAGTAATAAAGTAAGGGCAGAGAAAGATGATGAGCTGTTGCTTTAAAGGTTCCCTTCCAAGCTGTGACAGAGGTTCTTGTTAATTCACAAAATGGTGTCATTTTAAATTAAACATGACAACTATAAACCCCATGGACTAATTTTGCTGGTTTGCAGTCTTCCCCAAGCAACTCCAACATCAACATATCCGGTTAGTCATTCAAGGCAGTTTTGTATAGTTTCACAGGAGGAGCAAGCGATCTGCTGTGACTTAATTGCAGTTCAATGCTGAGCTATGTGTCCATATTTACACACAGTTACACCTCCATATGTTTCACCAAATTTGTACAGGGAAGATAAATGTAGGTACTACCAGTCTGTATCATATCTGCATTCACTGGCAGACATGTTTAAATGTATGACAAAATTTACTTGCAGGCCTTCCACCAAAGTAACAAGTGTAATAACCTATTTAATAAGATAATTCTGTCATTCTATAATTTTCCAGACTAAAATAGCCTTTATTTTCCCAAATACATAACCCTAAAGCTTGTCAATTTCTTAGAAGGTAGAACAATGGTAAATCAATGTAACTATGAAGGAGAAACCCAGTTAAGTCCTGGAGAGGATATGTTTGTGACTCTTGGTAAAGAGCTATGCAGATGGGTGAGAAAGGAAATAATTGAAAGATATACTCTTTAAAAGGAGGTAAGGCAGAGGTTTTAAGTGGTGTTAACACAGTATAATATATATTTTTTATCTTTTTACAAAACAGTGTAACTTTCTAATAAACATACAGTGGGGAGAACAAGCATTTGATACGCTGCCGATTTTGCACGTTTTCCTACTTACAAAGCATGTAGAGGTCTGTAATTTCTATCATAGGTACACTTCAACTGTGCGAGGCGGAACCTAAAACAAAAATCCAGAAAATCACATTGTATGATTTTTAAGTAATTAATTAGCATTTTATTGCATGACATAAGTATTTGATCACCTACAAACCAGTAAAAATTCTGTCTCTCACAGACCTGTTAGTTTTTCTTTAAGAAGCCCTCCTGTTCTCCACTCATTAACTGCACCTGTTTGAACTCGTTACCTGTAGAAAAGACACCTGTACACACACTCAATCAAACAGACTCCAACCTCTCCACAATGGCCAAGACCAGAGAGCTGTGTAAGGACATTAGTGATAAAATTGTAGACCTGCACAAGGCTGGGATGGGCTACAGGACAATAGGCAAGCAGCTTGGTGAGAAGGCAACCACTGTTGGCGCAATTATTAGAAAATGGAAGAAGTTCAAGATGACGGTCAATCACCCTCGGTCTGGGGCTCCATGCAAGGTCTCACCTCGTGGGGCATTATTGATCATGAGGAAGGTGAGGGATCAGCCCAGAACTACACGGCAGGACCTGGTCAATGACCTGAAGAGAGCTGGGACCACAGTCTCAAAGGAAACCATTAGTAACACACTATGCCGTCATGGATTAAAATCCTGCAGCGCACGCAAGGTCCCCCTGCTCAAGCCTGCGCATGTTCAGGCCCATCTGAAGTTTGCCAATGACCATCTGGATGAGGAGGAATGGGAGAAGGTCATGTGGTCTGATGAGACGAAAATTGATCTTTTTGGTCTAAACTCCACTTGCCGTGTTTGGAGGAAGAAGAAGGATGAGTAAAACCCCAAGAACACCATCCCAACCGTGAAGCATGGAGGTGGAAACATCCTTCTTTGGGGATGCATTTCTGCAAAGAAGACAGGATGACCGCTCCGCATTGAGGGGAGGATGGATGGGGCCATGTATCGCGAGATCTTGGCCAACAACCTCCTTCCCTCAGTAAGAGCACTGAAGATGGGTTGTGGCTGGGTCTTCCAGCATGACAACGACCCAAAACACACAGCCAGGGCAACTAAGGAATGGCTCCGTAAGAAGCATCTCAAGGTCCTGGAGTGGCCTAGCCAGTCTCCAAACCTGAACCCAATAGAAAATCTTTCTATTGGGAGCTGAAAGTCCGTATTGCCCAGCGACAGCCCCGAAACCTGAAGGATCTGGAGAAGGTCTGTATGGAGGAGTGGGCCAAAATCCCTGCTGTAGTGTGCGCAAACCTGGTCAAGAACTACAGGAAACATATGATTTCTGTAATTGCAAACACATGTTTCTGTTCCAAATATTAAGTTCTGCTTTTCTGATGTATCAAATACGTTTGTCATGCAATAAAATGCAAATTAATTACTTAAAAATACAATACAAAATAATACAATATGATTTTCTGGATTTTTGTTTAGATTTTGTCTCTCACAGTTGAAGTGTACCTATGATACAAATTACACACCTCTACATGCTTTGTAAGTAGGAAAACCTGCAAAATCGGCAGTGTATCAAATACTTGCTCTCCCCACTGTACATACAATAAGCCACACACACTAATTTTGCCTGGGTTTGCAATCTTCACTAAGCAACTGTGGCATCAATCCCTCAAATCCCTTAGATCCTTGGGGCAGCATCATACCGTTTCACAGAGGGAGTAAGACATCTGCTCTAACTTAATTACAGTTAAATATAAAGTAAATAATTATAAGTACATCCTTATTTTTATATAGAAATAATTAGTATTTCCTAATTATTTTTATTTAATCTTTAATGAGAACATATCCCGAATACTGATGAATCTTGGATAACCAAATGAAAATGTCCACTACACTTCTATGCACTCATGAAGTAAACAAAAAGCATTTAAGAAAACAACAAAATGTAAATTAATTAACAGAAACCGCATTCAAATTGCATTCTTAATTTGAAGGATCATAAACAATCATTTTGAGTTGCATCTACTGTAGTAGAGTGAAGCAATGTATGTGTTTTAAAACTGTGAAAACTAAATGCTGCAGCTATATCCACAGCAATGCATAGCCTATTGTTTTATGGAACGCATGACTCAATTTTAGCCTGGAGAATTATAAACAGAGACACAATCATAGAAGATCCCAATGTAGGTATGCTTAAATCAGTTGATACATCTGAATTTGAATAATAATACACTGTGGTTTGTTTCAGAGTTCAGGACAACAAAGCTTTCTACAAGGCAAAACAAAATATCCCTGAAATAAGCCTGTTTGGCATGAGAGCAAAACATTAACAACAGTACCCTCTGCATTCAGATTAAAATTTATTAAAGACAAGCCAATGATGTTCTGATAAATGTTGAAGAAAAATAACTCTCTTTGATACATTTTGCTCTCAAAAATATTCACCCTCTGGACTTTTTCACATTTCCACATGAAATTAAGATTGATATAATTAGGAGTTTTTGCCACTGATCAACACACCAAAGGAAAGTCAGCAAATTGGTCTTAATGAATTTCAAATATAAAAATAAAAATAAACCTTTGTAAGGTGCAGTAACATCATCAATAAGTAAACATTGTTCTGTCAACATATTTTAAAATAATCTACATGCAGCCGGGTTTAGGTCAATTGATTAAAGCTTCTGAGTAGTTGTAAAGTGATCCACTGTGTCGATGGCTTTTGAAAAATCTATAAAAGGGCTGCACCGTGTTTCTTCTGGTCAATACAATGAATACATTATTTGGAAAAATAACTGGAGAAGCTGAAATTGTGCTAGGACAATGGGGTCATTCGTAAGCTTTCCACCATACAATAACAGTAATGCCATTTAGATTCTTACAGGGTATTCCGGAAAGCTATTATTTGAAATGGAGTGCTTAAAAAATAATTTGCTACGGTGTTGAATTTTGGTCCAGGTGTTGTGTAGCATTCCACAGCCTAAAATTCTTCAACATTGACCACACCTGTTGAGCAATTGTACTCTCTGTAGTACCTGCTCTAGCCAAAACAAAAACAGTGAAGTCAAGAGTGAAAGGAAGCATCTAGCACCCCTATTTTATACACCCAAGCAAAGAAAGCGTTACCAGCCACCCAAAAATACGAGATATTTTAAATGTAGGCATCAAATTCAAGCAATGGAGAAATACACTTACTGACATCTTTTTATTTTATCTTTTATTGACTGAGACCATGGTTTATTTTTTAAGTTGAGTTCTAAAACTGGACATATCAATATTTGCATTGTATTTGAACAAAATACAATGGCATTTTGTATTGGCAAAAATACATCTACCTAAGTGCAATAGGCTGAGATAATGGGCATACAGATCAGATTCTGCACCACTTCCTGAACATGGTGGCTTTCCAGGCGCTGATGAATGTCTTGCTTTCAAAACAGAAATATAAGGCTAAAGGCTGGGCATGGATGTGTATTTCAGATAATCTCTACAGTAAGAGGGCCTCTTCACTGCATGACTAAAGTTTGAAGCAATTGTTGGAGCAAACTAGTGCTGAAATGAATGCACCAGAACACAAAACAGACATATATTCAGTAAGCTAGCCACTGGGTAGCTATTGTTCTTAGTGCTAACTTTCTAGCTACCAATAGTCAACCCCTGTTACTAATGTTCTTTTACTAAATGATTCCTTGTTGCAGTTTTTTAGAACAATATTCAATTACATACTATGGTTTTGATTGGTATTTATAAGTGTGTGGGTGGGGCGCATGCATTTTTCCCTGTCCACTGAAGTGGTCTAGATCCAGGTAAAGGCATTGATATGCATAATACTGTAATATTCAGCATATATTAAAATCAATCTAGAATTCATCCCATATATATCAATGTCATAGGTCACTACATACACATGAAATAGGCAATTATCATTTATTTTAAAGTCATGTAATCGTACCTGACCAACATACTAACGTTTTAAGTAATGTCAAATTCAAGCATATTGTGTATACTTTGGATGTTCTGACTTTGACGCAGGTGAAGGTGAATGGACCTCATATTCCACTTGTAGACTAAATATGTGGAATATATGAAAGCAATTGTGGCTGTAATATCAAGCAAACAGAGGTAGTGAAGAGGCACTCTTCACTACTTCTTGTAGCAGACAACTTGTAGCATAGATCCACCTCCGTGCTTTAAAAAAAAAGGAAAACAAATGAAGCTACAGCCAAACAATACGTCGTTACTTGTAAGGACAATTATTTTAATGTGGGAGTACATTTTTGTGATTTATGTAGGCCTATAGGCCTTCTTGCTTTATAACAGGTATAAGGATGAATTCATTATTCTGTAGTACGCTTGTAAGTACATGACAATTAGCAGTACTTAATACATGCAGCATGTGTCATAATCAATGAACCATTCAGGTCATTTGAAGGTCGACTGGTCATTGTACAATTTCCCTGTAAAACAGATTTACCTCCCCAAAACAGAATAAACATGTATCCTATACCTTTGTTGGAAAGCAGAAGCAGCATTACACTATACATTAAAATAATTTGGCAAAAAACTGGGCCCCCATAGGAATGGAATCCACAGCCCTGCTAGTCTGCCGACTAAGCAATACCGAGCCGCATCAAGCTAATGCTATAACTTTGTCAAAAAAAGTTGTATTAACACCAGAAAGGGCATATAATTGCAAATGAGAGGATGTGTTTGTTTGGGCCTGCTGGTAAAGAGCTACACATATGAGCGAGATAGGAAAACAACAGACACAACCTTGAATAGGAGGCAAGGCAGAAGAGGGTTGTGGTGATGATAACACAGGGGGCATGCTGGTCCTGCTGCGGGTCTTTGCACATGGATGGGAATTGAAGGTATGGTCCAGCACAACGAGGAACCAATCAGAGCTGAGACTGCAAAGTTGCAGCCCATAGCAAGGAATCTTATATCCGTGACGGACATCAGTGTAAAGCCTGTATTACAAGCATAGGCATTGTAGCAATATACATTGGCAGAATATACCGGGTGAACTTCTCGAAAAAGGCCTTGGTCATTGAGTTCAGAAATGCTGCCTGTCGTTAAAAAATTCTATTTTAACAGATGGCGTGTCCGGACCCATTTCCTTTCAAGGGCCGAATTGATATACATTAGCTCTCTGTTTTATAGAGTTTGGTTAATTGACTGTTGGTCGAGGAATCATTTTTTGCTTTATTTTTCCACATAGGCCTACTGTCACTGAAATGAGTGAGGGTGGCACTGAGAGACCTGTGAATGTAAACAACCCCCGTATGACGCCGACATGCACAGAGATGTAACGCACACAGCTCATTTGTCATGTGGGAGGCTAATTTGTATATTTGCTGTGTTTGTCTGGCTGGTAGGATTCCTAACTCTGATGCGATGCCACATTGTTCAGTATCAGTTGCATATTTTACTAGTGCCACTGTAAAACGATGACGTAGTAATGCCCTATGGTCTAAGCCCTTGATTTGAGAGATAAAGCTAATACAGCAAAGAATGTGATCCATTCTGCCGTGATTTTATTCTCAAGATCTAAGGCCTGAAATAAGACCCTTTTGAGTCATAACATGGACCATTTAGGAATGTGATTTTAAGTTTTAGAATGAGAGTAAACTAGCCATTGCAAACAAATTTGTAAATAAAAAGAGTAAAAAAGGCCATTACTTCTTCCAGCATGAGCATATGCACAGTAATAGTTGCTTAAAAGTAGATGAATCCTGATGCTTGTGTACGCTGTAAAGTGAGAATACACAGCGTTAAACTTTAGAATGTATTAGCTTATAGCACATACTGCTGGGTGCCAACAGAAAGTTAAAAAAAGATGCAAATGTCTCAGTAACAAAATATACATTTCTTTCACCAAAAGATCTGCAAGTTCACTCTTGTATGTCTTCGTCAGCTATCCCAGGACCTTTTGCATACCGGCCACATTGTTTGACCACATTGACTTCAACTTACTCACTCCACAATAGTCCCACAACCCTCTAGCAACTTCCGCCGCTGTTGCAAGGCCGCAGAGCAAACAACCAGCTTAGCCGACCCGTTAGCATTCAATGCAGAATGAATGGATTTTTAAGAAGTGTCAATCAGCAAAAGGGTAGGAAACAGGAGGCCATTGTGAGAAGCAGAAACACCTTTAAGGGTTGGTTCATGTGGATAGGGGTGGAAACTGACAAGGCATGAGGAAAAGGTGGAAAATGTTTGTTACGATTGATTAGCTTCAAACCAACTGTGTGAAAGTCATCCAGCTAGGCAATCGTTGCTGCTGAAGAGTAGTACATGGTGTTGCTGTAGCGTGCTCAGACAACACAAGAAAAGTTTTTTTCTGATCTCAGGTTGTCACATATTCTAGTCACTGTCCAGTAGATTGCCGATGTGGACGTAACTGTAGATAAGCCATGTGAACCTGAACAGAACATACACTTTACATTGTTTTCTTTTTACATTTTTCTTCAGGACCAGTCGTTTACCAGAACACCAAGCTTTTCAACAGTCCAACTGTACAATCATACTCCAGTGAAACATTAATCTATTTAATTCAATACAACTGTATTATTACGCAAAAGGTGGAGAGCAGACGGTCGACTGTTTGCAGTGTAAAACTTCCAAACTCGTCTTTGGCAATATCCCAGATGCCAATGATTGGGATCATCCCAAATCATAGTGATGAATAGTAATCTCCTCTTTATTCATAGAGGAGGCCACCGCCTCAGTGTGAAGTAATTAGTTCTGATGGATTCTGCTGCAGATCCTTAAGTCTGTCTGAAGCTAATACACTTCAAACACACCTGCAGACCTAGGCACCATCCAATCACCTAAATTCATTCCAAGAGTCTGGCTAGTAGGCCCACTGTAGTAGTAGTTTCAGATGTTAAATGCTGACATGGAGCATTCAATTTGTTAAGTTTTATGAAAATATGTTTGTTAATTTTAACAGTTCTTTCAGGAGAATCTAGCACATGCCAGTTGCCTAAGGTGATTTATTTCTTCACTGTCATTTTATTGATCACAGGTTGTATTAATAGAGCATTTGAAGGTTTAGCACTTTTTAAGGAATGTGTACAATGAAAAGTCTGACAGTTTCTCTCCCTTGCGCACACAACAATCCCACAACAGACACAATGGCCCTGCTTTGTTTTAGTAGCAGGTGTTAACCATGCAATTTAAAACCTGGTTTCATAACTGACTCCAGTAAATAAAACCAACATTAACGGATTCAATGCCAATGAGTTTGAGTGACTGTGATATTGGCATCTATTTATCAAAGTGGAAATGTCCACCATTAGTTAAGTGCTTGGATCAATATCCTAATTGCCTCTTAATATCAATTTATAGTAAACAAACCACATCCTTTCAATTGTGAGCTATTTACACTGCTCAGAAATCTTAAGGGAACACATAATCATCACAGTATAGCACCAAGTCAGTTCAAATATCAATCTGTCCAGTTAGGAAACATGAGTGATTGTGAATCAATGTCACTTGTTTTGAAGCAAATGAAAATTACAACATATGCACTGGAGAGGCAACAGCAACACGACCCCCACAAGGGAATGGTTTTAATTGGTTGCCACAGATACTTGCTCTCTCCTTATAATTCCTGAGTGATTCTTCTCAAGTTTTGCATTTTGCTAGTGTTCATTTCACTACTGGTAGCATGAGGCGGTCCCTTTAGCCCATTCTGGTCACACTGGTTGGCATATTCATACTTGCCTTAAGGTTAGCTTTGTCTCTGTACAGTCTCAAGAGCATGGAGAAGATACCAGGAGTCAGGCTGTTACACAAGGAGAGCTGGACAGGGCTGAAGAAGGGCATTAACCCAGCAGCAGGAACAGTATCTGCTCCGTTGTGCGGG
>JACXGK010002404.1:44763-55202 GCA_016801125.1 Novumbra hubbsi | reverse complement strand
AGCAGCTGCATTCAGTTGACTCTGATTGGGGAGCCTACTTAGGTCAGGTTTTCACCACACCCGGTGTGGTTTATTGTTTGTTGCTTGTCTCAACGGCTCACGGTTTGTCTCTGTTTAGTTCATTTTCAAGTGGATACTCTACACGTTATTTGTATATCGTTTTATGTTAGTTGGTCCTTTCATTTTACGTGTACAGTTCATGTTAGTTTGTATTTGTCTTGTTGTTAAGGATTAAACCCATTTTCATTTAATAATTTCTGCGAATGGTTCCGCCACACTACAACACCGTGACAACTACTGTTTCCAGTAGTTTGTAAGTAATTGTAAAAAAGTCTTATTTTAGGGCTCCACCCTTTTTTCACCCTTGCAGTTTACAGAATGATTTGGCACCAACTCCTCTAGAATGTGGTCGGAAGGTTTCAATCGTAAAAAATAAAAAATTAATCAAACCTTACTACTGCTGGAGATAAACCCGCAAGTGAGGAGGATAAAGTAGTCATATGAAGATCATATATACAGTCTTGTAAAATTCAAGTTTAGCAAACATTTCACACAGTAGTTTACTAGTTCCAATTCCTCATCCGTGGTTCTTTAGCAATCATTATGGACAATCAACCTCTAACTTCACTTGTGTTTGATGTGTGAAAAATTCTACTCATTTAAATTCCATAACGTCTAATGTTAGCCCTTAAACTTAAAAATACACCTTACTTTTTCAACACTGGCACTCTTATAGTTTCCCTATGAGGAAATTCTACACATGTGGATTCTGATATCCCAAAAGTTTAATTTTTTATGTCAGGTCAAATTAAAGATAATTTTGTTGGCAACATTTAGGGAGAAATTGAATCATGAGCTTCACTCATTCCTCTGTTCCTTCCTTGTCCATTTTACAGCCGCAGGTAAATAATTATGCATTCTATTGTCCAGCCAAGCCAAGGGAGTCACTCCAGCTCTGCCTCCAACCAAAAGATCCACAAGTCTTTCAGTCAAGAGCCCGGTCAACAGACAACGCCCAATCACAAGAACAAAACGGAAGCAGAACGAGTTTGATTTGGCGGAGAGATGGTTTGTTGGTGGGATGAACATAAGGAGAGAGATGGAATCCCATTTCAAAGACGATGAGCCAGCAATATTGAAGCGATGACATCATCTAAGCAGCCTGGTGTGGAAACCCGTGAAGGGCTTGGATGGGCTGCCAGCCGCCCAGGAGAAACAGACAGACCATGACCACACACAGTGCCCTCCGCCCAGTGAGTCACACACACGGTGGCAGGGACAGATGGAATAGGAGCAGGCGGAGTAGCGCCAATGAAGGGGGGACCAGCAGGAGGCCCAGCAGGAGGCATGATTTACCTGCATCACCACATGCTGCCAGGCCAGGGGCTGACTGCTGGGGGGCACGTTGGGCCCGGAGCCCCCCAGCCTGTCGGGGGGGATGTTGGAGCGGTCCAGCTGCAGGGAGACGTGGCGGCGCTCCTCCTCCAGGGCCCGGGTCAGACGCTCGAAGCGCGCCTCCTGCTCTTTCACCGAAGCCAGGATGCTGGCGGCCGAGCGCACGTCATAGTCCTCCATGAATGAGGGTGGCCGGATGCCGTGGGTCCGGGGGTCAGGGTTCAGTTGGAATGAGCTGAGCTTCGGTAGGTAGGTCAGAGGTCAGGAGTGATGGGGGGGTGAATACAAGGGGGCACCATGTCATTACAGACATCTTAGCAGTCTAACATGGTCGGCTTGATGACTATTCTATTCTACACATCAACAGGCTGCTTGACGTCCGAGGACAAAAAACACATCCATGCGATTGGGAATTGGGAGTTATGGGAAAATAACAGTATTTTCCAAATAGACAAAATAGCTAAAGACCCAGGTTCAGGTAAATGCAAACAACATGGACGGGTCTGGCACCCGGACAGCATCTGATATTATATTAAAGACATTTGGTCCCGGATGAACGTGGTGTCTTACCTCACCGGCAGCACGATCAATGCAACATCTCATTTACGGTGCTTGCACATTGATGCTCATCAGAGTCCCAGTACCTTTCCACACACGTCCAGGACGTGCGTGATCCAGAAGGGACTCGACCAACCATGCCTATCCAAACCATACACTCATCACGGGCTTCCTTAACAGAACCTAAACGACGTACAGGCAACACCAAGCCCTGGCATCCATAATGAATGGCGGACTAATACGCAAGCATCTGGAGGTGACACCATAACAAACGGGGGAGAACCATGAAGTATATCAAGTGTCAAACAACAACGTGCACACACACACACACACGTGCACACACACACACAAGGTGCTATGAATACACACCTATTAGATCAGTAGACAGCAGTCAGACAGGAGACATCCCCTCTCGAGTGACAGAAAAGGAGTGGAAGAACCTGGTGTGGAGCAAGAAGGGCTGGAGAAAGAGGAAAGAGACCAGGAGATCGTAGATGAGGGGTTACAGCAGAAAGCACTGAAAGTCAAGTGGAGAAAATACATCACAAAGCTATGCAACAAAAACATACACCATCAATGTAGTAAAAGAAGAATCGAAGTTCATGTTAGGTCAGTGGTTCCCCAACTCTCCTGGGGACCCCCTAGTCATCTCACAGTTTCGTTTTAGCCCCGATCCAGCTCACCTGATTCAACAGGTAGTGTGAACAGACTTGTTAATTCATTCAAAAGTTGATTCAGCTGTGCTTGCCCGGGGCTACATCTAAAAGATTGATATAGTCTATGGGGCGAAATAAACGGCTATGTATGGTTCGTTCTTCATGAAACATTAAAAACTTCTGCTAACTTTAGCCACCAATAGCCAAATACCTTTACATTTGAAGGGCTTGCGAAGATGTTAAAAATCACATCAAATCAACTGTAGACTTGGATGTATGTTATGTATGTTACTAATGACTAACAAAGACCTTTTTTTATGTATCTTTTTATGTATCTACAGAATATATCTTGGACTTATGATACATATCTACATCCATTTCATGTTCTGTTTGTAAGGGTAAATGCTTTAAAATAATATTATAATATTATTATATAATTTTATATATATGAAAATGAGAAATGGATGGTTTATTTTGGCCATATACTATGTGCAGGTTGAGGAAAACCATCAAACAAAATGTTGTAAGCCAAATTCTTCTTTAAATCTGAATCAATGCATCGTTGAATAGGGCAACAATAAACAAGCCACCACCAAATGATGTAGCACTCCCACTTTGATTGCTCAAGCCCATAGGCCAATCAGTGTAATTGTGTAAATGCCAGATCTCTATGGAAAGACACATTATTCACGTAACTCGAATCAACATCTGACAGATGGTGTCTAAGATATTTTGTGGACCAGAAAATGTTGATTACAAGATCTAATTCTCTACGGCAAGATACATTTTTGGTCCAGGTTTATAAATGATGGGCAAGTGGTGTGAGAAATATTGCATGTGACCTATTCACTAAGTACATAGGTAGTAGCAGAGGGAAATATTGAGACAGCTCCATAGTTCCAACCTTGGTTTCATCAGCTACAACAGAGAGAACGAGAAAGTGGGACGGAGTGTGAAAGAGAGAGGTGTTCAGAGAATCCTAAGCATTTTCCATAAAGGAACCAGTGGATGTAAGAAAGAAAAGAACAGAGACTGAAACATAAATATATATATATATATGTGTCTGAGTGAAAACATCTAGATAGACAGAGAGAGAATGACAGAGAGCCATACACCCCTTTGAAGTTGGTTTCTGAATGATCATTTCTTTAATCCGGTCTGCAGAAGGGTCCACTCATGGTGGTGAGGAACTGAGGAGCCCAAGCCATGTTAAAGAAGAGCTCTGTGCCGGTGTCAGGTCAGGGAGTGATGAAATGGGGGGGTGGCTTTTTAGTTTGACAATTGAGGGGACTTTCGCATGCTGGTTTTCTCTCACACACCAGACAAACACGACGCCTGTTGGAGGTGACGCCCACAATCACACACACTAAGCCGCAGTACTTTTCTTTTTCAAAGAGATCTGCCAGGCAGAGTAACTGGATATTTTTTTCCAACTCTTTCATAATCAAAACAATGGTTCTGGTTTTTGGTGAACATAACATTTGCCCAGCCTCGTAGCCACCATTATTTTTACTTTTTTGAGCTAGCTGAAAGATGTAAGTTGAAAGTTAGTGGGGAATTTCGATCAGACCCAGTTGATAACAGGCTGTTGGATAGGGCTAGTCCAGTGACTTCGCCACCCTTGGAGTTGGACATATATGGGCATAGGGGCACTAGCTTCCTACCCCGACTCACTCTGAGAATATGAGAGGCATGTGAACGACACCCAGAGAGCTTTTCATTAACCACTAACTCCTGGCCACAGGGAAAGTAACCCAGAGCACCCCGGCCAGGAACACAAAGAACACTCCTCACGCAGCCACAGTGTACTAGTTTGAGTTCAAACAGCAGATGTTTGCTAATGGTGTGTGGCTGATGGGAGAGCAGAGCAAACCATGTTTAACCCGCGACTAGTAATAACCAACATCCTGGTTCTCCGCCCCACAAAGTACATGGTAGACAAGCCCCCAAAGCACCATGGGAGGCCTAGAATGTCATTCTGTGGTGACGACATTACTGGAGAGAGGGGCTGAATCATTACCATAATATGCGAAGCTGAAAGAAAAAGAAGAATTTAATTAACTTAATTCCACAAAGGATGTGGTAGAGTTGACTGCTGTAAGGGCCCTACCACTTTTAATTAAAAGGGAAATTCGGTGTGCATTCTATTGAACCACAAAGCGAACGCAGGAGAGTGTCTTAGGTCCCAGTGATGCTGGTGTAGGGTTTGTCCTCAAGGATAAATGTGTTTCGGCACAAATGCTTAAAAATAGCCAGGCAATAAATGTAGTCCCATGCCACGCGGCATCCAGGGTGAGGGTTGTCCTGAGGGGGGGCGGGGTGATGCCGCAGCCAGTCAGTCGCTCTCTTCAAATCCCTCCCACTCTGAAAAGTTTAAAAGAAACGCTTACCATCTAATTCGTCAGGTGTTTTGGAAACCGAACCCTTCTGACTGAGACCTAATTGTATTGGTCTGTAATAATATCTTGACAATAGGTGTCCCGTTCCTGAATGGAATGCTGTGGCACAATGAAGGGAGTGTAGCCACTGCCACAAGATGAGGCTAACTCGGTGTTGAGAGTACAGGACCAGCATGGCGGGAAACATGGCGGCCTAACATATCCTGAACCAATGTTGGATTAGTTTTGGCTTGTGTCATTAGCATTACAGCCTCTTTCAAAAAGAGCTTTCAATAATAGGTTACATGAAGATGTTTTCTGTGCAAATTAATTAAGCCCCACTTTGAGCACAATCAACCAGGAACAAAGGCAGATGGTCTGGCTTTACATTAAATTATAGAGGAAGCCCCCCAAACCCCTGACGTGGGGTTGGCTGAGTGGAGTGGGGGTTAGAGATAGGGACAAGAGTATTATAAAATGTGGAAGGGGGATTGTGGCAGTTCCTTGTATCCATCCTGAGAAACACACCTGATTAGGGAACTAATGTAACCATGTTTCTTGTCCCCTTTCATCAGACATCCACCCTCCTGTCTAGGGCCTGGCGCTCAATGAACTCCTAGACCCTTCTGATAGTCTCTGTGGCAGAGGGCTCCTTAAAAAACCCTGCTCATCGGACCTTTACATTGATACATCACTCAAATGTAAGCAAAGCATTAATGTCTGGACTCCTACGCTGCAGCCCAAACACCACCTGATCGCCTCTTTAATGCCAATCTCCTGTGGGCAGATGCTATATAATACATAACATAGTATTATGTCACAGCTGACAAAATTATGAAAGAGTTGCTTCGGCATTTGAGATATCACTTCATCGCTAACCAAAGAACTCTAATCAAAGCAGAGCCCTAAACATAGAGCACCAGTTAAAGAAGGGTACTAACCATAGAGTTCTAGTCAACGTAGGGTACTAACCATAGGGATATGGAGTAGACTGCATTTAAGACAGCTACAGCTTTGGTACTAATTCTCTTAGACTTCCAATATGTCAAACCTGGGAGTGACTGACAGTTTAGTAGTGATTAATCAGAATATCACAGCCAGTTTTTTGGGGTTTCTTGTAAGGTTATTGGAACCTTCTACCATGTGGCATGAAAATAAAACGGCTATAATTGTTCCCAGAAACTAATTATTTTCCAACCCCTTTAATACTGTTGTGGATTGTTGCTTAAAATTACAATTTGTACAACCCCCAAAATACTTAGGTTATTTAGCAACAGGTCAGTAACTTGATTGGATATAAAAAGAGCATTTCAGGGGGGGGTCTCCACTCAGTGAAAAATTGTGCAGGCAGAAAGTGCAAAAATTTAAGAACATTTCTCAATAAAAAAATTGCACAGTTTGTGGATCTCATAATCTACATTACAATAATGTCATTAAAGGATTCAGAGAATCTGGAGAAATTTTGTACGCATGGGGGACAAGGCTCAAAAGGCATCCACAAATGCCTTTTGGAGCAACATATGCCGCTATTCAGATGACATCTTTCTCTGTGAATGCCTTGCTTATTTCAACAAGAAAATGCTAAATCACAGAGTAAAAGAGCCTGCATGCTAAACTATACTGTCTGCCGTCCAGAAACCTTTGATGCATTATGAAAAGGAAAAATACGACTACAAAGACCCCAAACTGTTGGGCAGCTGAAATCCTATATCAAGCAAAAATGGTTGAACATTTCACTTTCAAAACTACAGCAATTGGTCTCCTCAGTTCCCAAACACAGAGTATTGTTAAAAGAAGAGGTGATGCAACACTGTGGTAAACATGCCCCTGTCCCGACATTTTTTAAATGTGTTCCTGGCATCAAATTCAAAATGGATATGTATTTCCCAAAAACAATGCCATTTCTCCATTTCAACATTTGATCGGTTGTCTTTGTACTATTTCCAATGAAGTATAGGCATACATGATTATCTTACACTGCGTCTCGACTCTTTGGGAAACTGGGTTGTATATAGAATAATGCAGGTGTTTCCATCCTAGGCTAGCATTAGCGATGAAAAGGTATTGCCGAGGTAAGGCCGCAGCATCTACTAGGAACCCATTGTCAACTTAAAATACATAAGTATTATCAGAGAATCATCAGCGATGCTACAGTATTAGCAAAAGCCTGTCAGTCGGTTTCAAACATTTAGGTAACAGAAAGAGGGATACTCACTGGCTCTTTGAAGATTTCTGGTTTCTCTCAATCGACAACGCACCGTCCCACTGCATATCCTCAGTGTCCTCTAATTGTAAATTCAAAGCCCCTGTCCTCTGCTGAACATTAAAGTGAATGTTAATCCACTACAAAGTATAGCCAGCCAGTAGTGATTCCATGGAAAAAAAAGCCTAATAAGGACTGTGGAGAAACATCACTGATAAGAAACTACCTAGAAAATGTTTAATTGTTTACCACCAAGACATTCCACCTTGTTTCTTTGAAGCTCTTCTCTTTGTGCAAGCCCTAAGATCCAGCCCGTCACACACATGACTCGTATTCCACAAACAATATTGGTTTTAGCTAATGATTTCCAACAGAGCTCCCATGCTACAACATATGACACCACATATGTATGAATAACATTTGGGTCTGCTGGGTATTTGGATAAACCTCTTGTTTGCCCAGTATTTCATATATGTATGGTAAGTTTCTTTTTTGCAGTATTTTTTTTTCACGGTCAGCATGCATCATTAATGGGCCTAAAGATCACATATTATATACATGTGCTTTCTGATCATCACAAAATAGCATGCGCAATATATACACTGCAAAAAAAGAAACAAGGGAACATGTAAACATCACAGTTTAACACCAAGTGGATGAAACTTCAGGGATATCAATCTGTCTAGTTAGGAAGCATAAGCAATTGTGTATCAATGTAACCTGTTTTGGTGGAAATGAATGTGACAACAGGTGCACTGGTGATGCAACAGCAAGACAACCCCCAAAAAGTTATTGGTTTTGCAGGTGGTGGCCACAGATCTCCGGTCTCTCCTTATCCGTCCTGCATGATTCTTCTCTAGTTTATCAGCCCATTCAGGTTGCACAGGCATTCCAGCTCCTCCAGAATGGCAGAGTCTGCGTCTTTCTTTTAATAAGTACAGGAGGAGCACTGCTAAAGCCCTACAAAACGACCTCCAGTGGGCTACTGGTGTACACGTTTCTGGCCAAACTGTCAGAAAGAGACACCAATGGCAGGTCGGTCATTTGTGCCCGTTCTCTTCACAGATTGGTTCAGACCGAGCATGTGACAGACATGAGAGTCTGGAGGCACCCTGGTGAACGTTATGCTGCTCCAACATCATCCAGCAGGACCGGTTGGCTGTGTGTCAGTGGTGGTCTGGAGAGGCACATCCTTGGAGGGTCGTACAGACCTCCAGGCGCGAGCCAACGGTACCCTGACACGGTGAAATTCACATCAGTGGGAACAGCCTGTGATTTCAATTGTTTATTTAGATTAGTTTGAATCCCGCCCTATATCAGTTGGTGATTTTATTGACCGTTGGTATGACATTTTGTTCTCAACAGCAAGGATTTTGATCTTTAATATATTGAGTTCATCGAAATCTGATGCGTAATTTAAGTGTTCCCTTTATCTTTTTCAGCAGTGTATTTCAATATTAATATCTTTAAATTAGTGCTTTTTACAACTTTGACGATGCATAACTGAGGTTCCTATTCCTTCAAAACTAGGTACAGTATGAGTGGGTGGGAAATGCATAAATTATGAGCCAGAATGTTATAGTGTGGCATCAAAGAAGTGTTATTTCGTTGAGTTACATTACTTTACATTCAGTTAGAGAACACTTGTCTGTAATAAAAAAAAATAATCCCTGTCAGATGCTGGCCAAAAAAAGAGACCATTCAATGAAGTGAAAGCTATCCACATTGCAATTACTGTCACTTAAAATACTTTAAACCACACTCTACCTATTTCAAACAGTCAGTTACACACAGTTGACTATATCTTTGGATAGACGACCGGAAAATGTAGCCTCCTCTGCTTTCAAACATAAGCAATAATAAAAGGAGAGGTAAATCTGTCTGTAGACAGATGTTCTAGTGCAATTTACTGATTCAACCAAGTGAAGTATTGAAAATGTAGCAGGTCCCCTGAAGGAAAGGATAGTCCTTGTGTTTGCAACATCACAAGAAACAACAACATAAAACAGAGACGGAAGGTAGTCAGGTCATCTGGAAGAGAGACAGCAGCACAGGTAAAGACAGAGACAGCGTCCCAGTGTCTGGTAATACAATGATGTGTTCAATGGAAAATGATTTAGATGATTTAGTTTTAGATTTAGAGAAAAGGGACAGATAAAGACAGACTGATTGACAGAGAGTGGCAGACAGACTAATAGACAGACAGGCAGAAAATGAATGTGACAGAGATGGATGGAGTGACAGATTTTCTTTTAACCATAGACTAATATAAAATAAAGGGGAAATTTGTGAATTAATTAAATATAAAATGCAGTACTTTTAGTTTTGGAATAAACAAGTCAATAGCCTGACCGAAAACGTAATTGTAATGTTGCAGTATGACCTTAAAAAAGCAGTTCCTGTTTTAAAACCTAAACATTCTATATTTTATACATGGGGGAGTGTATAACAAAATTCTTCCACTGCAATGTGGAATGACTGAGGAATAATTATAGAAATAATTTGGTTGCAGCCAACACACAGAACGATTTGTAACTGTACAGGACTGTAAATTACATTAACAGTAATTTTAAGCTTTTCATGAGATTAATGTTAACGATAGGCATACTTCCTCAGAGTAATGTTTGAAATATATTGAAAATAAGATGTATTTTCTCTACTGTACAGGTCAAGTTCTGTAGCTACAACAGTTACAGCTCCCATATACTTCCTCAAGGAGAATGCGATGGCTGCAAAGTAAAAATTCAAAATGGCTGATGTATGCAAGCAATTTTAAAAGAACATAACCATTATCTGTATCCTTTAGATAACTAGCAAGGTGCCATGTCATCATGTTAATGCTTCAATAAGAGAAATGTTTATGGTCCTGTTTGGACCCTGTCTGTTTATTCAACCTACAAGTAAAGAGGTTACTGAATGTACTTAGCAGCTATAATGACATTAGTTTTTGCTTGGGGCAACCAGCTAATTGCCTGTTATTTATTACATACTCAGCAGCTGGAGTCCTCTTGCGGCTGTACTGCAATGCTAGTCTTATCAATGAGGCATGCTCTAGCTATGGGTTGACACAAGCAAAAGCACGTGAAATTCGATTTGGCAATGTGGATGGTTCGGAGTAATACCACGTTTGAAATTTGACAGCCCTAATAACTATAGAAACAATGTGTTACGTTCATTTTGTTTCCCTTTATTCAATAATAGATTCTGGTTGAAGAGCCTTCGTTAGGGGGGGGGGGGGGGGGGGGGGGG
>JACXGK010002404.1:32918-44663 GCA_016801125.1 Novumbra hubbsi | reverse complement strand
AACAGGCTGTTCAATGTTACTATGGCCTTTAACATAATACAACAGCAGCCAAACACACATCTTCAACTCAGACAAGCCCTGACATCTTAGCAAGGCTCTGTAGGGGTTCAGTCAGCATGTCTGCCTCACTCTGACACAATGTAAGATATCCGCATGGTCCTCGCATTCCTTATTTAAATCCAATTTCATCAGCATTTCTAAAAGCATCTTTCGGGACTCCCGGCCAAATCAGCCAGGTAATGGTGTTGTTTTATTCATTGTGACTGGAGGGGCCTTGGGGTAAATCCTGCAGACGTTCCCCCCACCCTCAAACCAGTGGTTGGGTGTAGGATTAGAACATCCCGCCTCTCTGGGGAATTCCGACTTCTTTCGCTTCAAGGACAGAGACGCTTTGAGCACCTTGGATTTCTGGGACAAACATCAAAGGTAAGCAAAGCCGGGCCCAGGCAGCCTTAGTTCCCCGAGTGAGCCCACCTCTGCAGACACAGCCTAGGCAGGGCAAGCCCCTGAAGGAGGGCATTATCGTGGAGGATTACCGCAATGCACACAGAACACACTCAAGTACCACTAAGTCCACAGGCTTTTTACAATGCTTAATGTGATACACTTGGTTTGTGCAACAATCTCTCCAGGTTTTGGCACGCAGACAACAGGGGGAAAAAAGAACAATTGACGAGTGAATGGAGGTAATGTGATCCTTTAAGATATAGTTATTTACAACGTTATAGATTCAGTCCTGTGAAAAAACCTTCCCACCGCCGTATCGGCCCATCTATGACATCACCAGCATGACTTCTCTTTCTCACTAAACACCTCCATATCGGCACTGAAGATAACTGAACAAATTGAATGTCCGATTAGCGCCTGATACTTTGCTGTAGTGCCTTCCGATCCCTTTCAGTCCTGCATTATGCAGAACATGGAATATTAGATCACAACTTGTCCCATCTCCCTGCACCATTTGGAAGACGACCCTGTGTAGATCTCTAATGAATAATGGAAGGGGTCTTTGCTGATGTTCCAAATGGCAGCCCTGTATATAGTGCACCAGTCACAAGTACACCAGAGTGAATAAAGTATGGTGCTATTTGGGAAGCAAGTCTGTCTGGGAAAGGGGAGCTGGCAGGTACGAGTGACCAAGCTTGAACCTCTTCGCTCATCCATTCATGGAATTCATACCCATCCCTCCAGGCAACCGCATCCACATCCATCCCTCCAGGCATCCGCATCCATCCCTCCAGGCATCCGCATCCACATCCATCCCTCCAGGCAACCGCATCCACATCCATCCCTCCAGGCATCCGCATCCACATCCATCCCTCCAGGCATCCACATCCATCCCTCCAGGCATCCACATCCATCCCTCCAGGCATCCACATCCATCCCTCCAGGCATCCACATCCATCCCTCCAGGCATCCACATCCATCCCTCCAGACATCCACATCCATCCCTCCAGGCATCCACATCCATCCCTCAAGCATCCATGCACATCCCTCTACACCCCTCCACATCCATCTCTCCATCCCTTCCTCCAGAGATCTCATACATTGTTCCCGCCCTCCAACCATTCACATCCATCCCTCAACTCCAACCTTCTACATCCATCCATCCCTCCCCACCAACCTTCCACATCCATCCTTCCCTCCCCTCCAACCTTCAGCATCCATCCCTCCCCTCCAACCTTCAGCATCCATCCCTGCTTGTGTGTGTCAAAAGGAAGGTAGGGATGCAGAGGCCTCTTCAGAGAGGAGATAATCAATTAGAGGAGGAGAACGAAACAGAAAACAGCACTTGTGAGCCACTAGGCCTCCTAAGCATCTCCTAAAATCACATCTAGAACAATGGAATGTTGACTGTGTTAACATACACATTTAAATACAAACACTCTTTCAAACCACGAACAAGTGTCTATAGAGAACTGAGTAAACAAACCAGCGTGAACAGAAAATTATAAAAAAATCTAATATTACACTGAATGAATACTACTGGATAGAACCAAGACTGAAAACTACAATTTAGAAACAAGACTGAACTGTACTGCACAGAAGCAAGATTCAAATATAATAGAACAAAGGCTAAACAGCCCTGAAATGAACCAAGACTGAACTGAACCCAGAATGAACAGAAAACAACCAAGTGGAATAAGCAACCTGGTTCGTTTCATGGACTCAGCTTTTGGTGTCTCATAATTAGCTCACTTCAGACTATAGAATGTATGGTTAAGTCATCTGTAGGATAGGTAGTAATGATAATGATAACAACTATCCAGAAGACTACCCACAATTTATACACTGTGACATTGAAGAAACATTATTAAGGCATCAAGGTCAACAATGTGCTACAGGTGGTAAGTCAAACATCATTCACTAAAGGGCTAGGGTTTCCCCGTCATCTGTATTATCATGGAGCATTTCTACAGTGTCTACATGCTATCCCCTGATCCAGACGATTGTGTGAGAGGGTTAAGATAGCCCCACCTTGTTCATGGATCCAGGTAATCCACTCAACTTCTAGACCAACATAACGTACTAAGAAATCTGTCCTTTCCATTGTGAAGCAAGTGATCTTCAGACCCCAGCGGCTCATTGAGTATTCCAGATAAATGACCGTGTATCATCATCAGGCCCAGCTGGCCAACAGGGGCAGCCGTCTTTAGGAAAAAAACTGAAATGGTTCAATTTGAAGAAGCCGAGCGCTCTTCCAAGAGCTGACCTTCGTCAACTAGCCTTCCATTCCCACTGTTAGAAGACAGAGGAAGAAAGACCTTGCTGCCAGGCATTTCCAAAGTCAAAGACTATGAGGTGGAGGACAAAAACGGAGACGGATCGAAGACAGCCTGCAGAAGAAAAGATTTCCTGCCTCTTCTGAAAATTCGTAAGGATCGTGGGAAGGAAGTACCGACTGACTTAAAGGGATGTTTGTGGATCCAAAAGGTCCTTAGAGTGACAGAGGGTAACCAAGACTAGATCGGAAGAAGTCCATGATGCACAGCACTTGGCCGGGTTTCAATCATTCACCCATTGATTTTCCTTGCCCTGTTTCTTTGAGAGAAAGTTATCACAGTGTTTCTACCAATCCAGATCTGAAAATAGTTTACATTATATTTGTTTTTTTCAGATCTAGTTTTCCCACTCCGCCTCCCAGGTGGCCTCCATCAGAGGAACTGTGCCAGCAGGAGAAGGGGACAGAAAATAAAGAGATCAGAAGCTCTAGTTCTTAAGGTGAGCGAAAGGTCAAAAAATAATTCAAATTCTTCCTTGAAAGGCACCACACCAGTATCAGCAGAAAACTGGGAAAGAGTCACCGTATTCTTCATTACCCTTCTGACAGTACAGAAGGAAGACTATACAGCAGGGGTGAAAAAATGACCACAAAATGACCACACGTGGGTGTGTGTGAGTGTGTGTTGGCACGTGCACAACGCATGTGTGCGTCCATCCCCAAGAGGCTGATTTTGAATTCATTTTAGCAACACATTCTCGTATGGAACATATGGATCATCAGCCTCCCTGATGGAGCCACAGAACTTCGCAGGGAGGAGTTTTCACGCGCTGCCAGTTTGAATAAAAGATCCACGCTGGGATTTGTGCGTGAGAGGGCTGCCTAAACCCTGTACTATTCAATTATGTAACACCTAGAACAGCAAGCCAGGAAGACCAGTGCAAGACAGCTTTGCACTCATCTGAATCCATCCCGGGAGACCGCGGACATAAGCAGGACTTTATCTCAGGTGAGAAGGAAAAAAAGACGTGTAATCTGAAGCCAAGAGATCAAACGTTGCCAGGAGGACATTATCGTTACTAGGGCAGTCTCCCGAATGGTGTCCTATCCCCTGTGTAGCGCACAACTGTTGGTGGTCCCTGGTCAAAAGTAGTGTTCCATATATGTAACATAATACTACATTATAGGGACTGGCACACTGTCATAACATTACATTATAGGGACTGTACTGGTAAGGCTTAATAATATATCATACAAGGGACTTGTATGGCACACTTATGAAATTATATTAAAGAGAATGCACTGGTAAGGCATTATAATATTACATCAAAGGGACTTGTATGGCACACTGTCATAACATTACATTAAAGGGACTTTTCTTGTAAGGCTTCATAATATTACATTGTAGGGACTTGTATGACACACTGTCATAACACTACATTAAAGAGACTTTTCTAGTAAGGCTTCATAATATTACATTGAAGGGAATTGTATGACACACTATCATGACATTACATTAAAGGGACTATACAGGTATGCTGCCATAATATTCCATTTAACTGGTACTGGCATGACGTCGTAACACTACATTTACAAAAATTAACTGGCGCACTCATAACATTAAATGAAAGGGACTGCTACTGGCACACTGTCATAACATTACATTAAATATGTCTGCTTTAGTCTAGGGTTGGTTATACAGTTCATTACATGACAATAAACATGTTTCAAGCCAATTACCGACTAATTAGAAAGGACATTGTTAGCATTGGCAAGCAGATAAGCGATCTGGCTGAGGAAAGAAAACAACAGATTAATTGTCGAGAATCATAAGTCTAATCACCGTAAATCACTGGAACAAACAAGTCAAGTCAAGGGAACTGGAGCCTGAGAGTGGAGCAAAAATGAACAGACCATTTTGTAGCAACTGTGTTTGTGTGTGTGTGTGTGTGTGTGCGTGTTTGTGTGTGTTCAGGGCCATTACAAAAGCCACAACATTGACAATGACATATTTTATCATCGGTAAATCAGTCAGCCATGCAAATTACCCTCCATCCACTGACAAGAGGGGGGGGGGTGGGTGGTTAAATATCAAATGTAAATGAGGGACGAGGCAGTAAATAAATGGATGTGTTTGTTTTTTCCCACCCCTCCTACAAACCTTGGAATCTCTAGCCTAGTGAGAAATCAATTGAGGCACCACTGAACCCTGTAACATGAGGTCCAGTATTTTGCCCGACCGGGCAGGAAACAACTAAAGGAACTCAGACCTGTGTAACTACCGCCACTTTAACGGTTGGAACATATCTATTTATAGAAACAACGTAAATGACCATTTCCTGAGCTGAGCAAGGTTTTATTGGCTTACATTTAACGTCACTAGAGAGACCATCAGTACAAAACAACATGATGGTTATTCAGCTAGTAATGGTTTTGACAGCCATGACAGTATTTCAAACCACCCTCTGTAAGTCTAGAAGTTTTGTTTTAGTCACGATAGCTTCCATCGAATTACCCTAAAGGACAGAAAAATCGAGGTTTGGTTGGAATAGAAAGAATTCTTGCTCATATTGGATTTTTTTTCTCTTCAGAATTTCAATAGAATCAATTTGAAATCAAAATTACACTGAAAGGCCCCTTTTCAACTTCACAAAAATGTGTACAAACGATTTGGACTTACACAATACAGGCACGATAAATATCAGTACTGAATGGCAATATCTTGGCTATTTACAGGGAGTTCCACTACCAAGATGATGTAAATGTTTTTACTGACATACTGTAGATGGGGTAACGGTTGCAAAGGGAATAATAATAAAGAAATGTAATTCACATTTTGATTGTAATATGTGTAGTATACACAATTGTACTCCACAATTAATCTGCAGTGTCTTACTAGTAGAGAATAGTAGAGAACACAAATGATAGCCGTGTGTGATGTTTTTAATAATTTGTTTGACCTCTGCCCTGTAAGTCAGTACAAAAGACAGTGTACGGATATGGAGAATAGATTCACAAATGGACATGGTATAACTACCTGACGCTTCAAGTAGATTTAAAAAAGTATATTCTGGTGAATTTAACGAAGCCGAAACTTCCGGGGAGTAGAAAACAGGTTTGCTGAAATACATTTGTAGGTAACCTTAAACATAATACTTATGGTAGACTTATTACAAAGCTCCAATTCATAATTCCTAGATACCTAGCTATTATAGCTATTATGGCATTCTTTAAGCATATTAGAGATGTTCTCTATTAAGTATTTAGGTTGTCTACCTCTCAACACATCACAGGCTTTTTAGTGTAGATATACTGTACCACGAGAGAAGACGGGGGGTTAATAGACAGTGTGGGTCTTCAGAATCGAACCAAAACAGATACTTAAAGGCCAATGCGAGACAGTGGGATGTGTATGAACTGTTAAACTTAGACTAAGACTAATTCCCACCATTTGTTGTCATGGTATGGGGAGGTGGATGTTTGGTGCCTTCCCCAAGTAGTTACAGAATTTGATGACACAAAACCTGCAGTCTGGGCCAGCTGGGGGTTGCCAATGCATTTCAGCAACACCAAGTTTTCTAAGTACAATTTACAGCCAGTGTCAAGGCTTTGGGACACAGAAACAATCAACACCTTATTTTCCAATAGAATAATTTACGGCTGAATGCCACGGACAATAAATTTGTTTTCATTCAGAGAGTCTATAATGCTATTTTGTACTCCAAAAGCCATCCCGAGAGGCATAAAGCACCACACTATGTAAATCTCCCGTTTGCCAGATGGGCGTGACATTAACCAGACCAACTTGGAATTATCAACATAACAACAGCAGCCTCCTATTTGAGCGTGTTACTAGTGGGGCTGAATATCTGAGACGACAACACAGCCCCATGAGCACATCCAACGTACACACTGGCAGTGTCACCGCAAACCGAGTAAGAACTCCAGTGAGTTGAGAAACAAAAAAACAGACCAATTCTGCCTCACATCTTTCACTACACTTCTTTATTTATTAAGCGGAGAGACTTTGTATGCCCTGTCGTGGAGACGTAGCGGCGATCCCTTGGCGTCTGAAGGGTGGGGTGGAGCATCAATTAATAAATCAGCTTAATCAGTCAAAGCCCAAGACAAAGAGGATAGACTTAGAGACAGCACAGGTTATATAACAGACACAGAGAAAAACAAGACTGTGATTCTCTAAGAGCTGCACAGTTCATTGGTTCAAAACACTGTGATTTCTTTTTTTCATTTCATGTAATTCCACTGCTGATTGCGGTTATGAGGAAGACAACTTTGTACTCTGCCTGTACCCCAGACCTTCAGACAAACCTCAGTGATGTGGCCTGCCTTTACCCAAGATCCTTTCCTTTAAACCTCAGTGATGTGGTCTGCCTTTACCTGAGCCCTTCAGACACACCTCAGTGATGTGGTCTGCCTTTACCTAAGCCCCTCAGACAAACCTCAATGCTGTAGTCTGCCTTCAACTGAGCCCGTCAGACACACCTCAGTGATATACTCTGCCTTTACCTGAGTCCTTCAGACAAACCTCAGTGATATTATCTACCTTCAACTCAGCCCTTCAGACACACCTCAATGATGTGGTCTGCCTTTACCTGAGCCCTTCAGACACACCTCAGTGATATTATCTACCTTCAACTCAGCCCTTCAGACACACCTCAATGATGTGGTCTGCCTTTACCTGAGCCCTTCAGACACACCTCAGAACCCTGGCACAGCAAAAATTATGCTTTGGAGCCAGGAAATCCTGGTTGTAAGTGAAGGTAGTGTCTAATTACCAGGGCTAATTACACAACACACACCACTGAAGATGACATGCTCATGATAGAATAACAAGCCAAGTTGGCTAACAACCAAAGCTAAACTCAAAGCTGCACATTATTCTGTGATTACTCAAAGTTTGACATTTAGTTGCCCGGAGCCAAATGTATTACACATTAAACCATCGCGTCCTTCCTGGAGCACAAAGTGCTCAGTGCGAGAACCTTTCCAGTTGATCGATTCCATTGTGTAAAGAACATCGTAAATGCTCCAACCACACACTTCATAGGCTAATCCAATTATTTGGTTATCACGCCATATTTTCTAACTTCTGGCACACTGCATCCACAGTTCAACATCTTCCCACCATCTCCCAGGCAGCCTGAGCTGCCATTCCTTCCCGGCTCTGTTGGGGATATAAAGCACATTACAAATGGCTGCATTAGTCCTGTCACATTCTGCAGCCTGGCCAGTACATCTCTATTGACCCCGCAGAGCAGCGGTGTCCTGTGGGGTCAGAACATGGTCCCCTGACAGAATAAAGTGCTGCTGTCCTCCAGTATATTTTTCCCCAGGGTGCTGATAATGACACCTGCCCATATAAATGGTCTCTATGCTCATATACAGAGCACTTCTTTCTTTTAGTGCCATATTTTTTATATTCTCACTTCTTGAGTTTCAAATTGTAATATATGGCGGAACTGTTAATCAATTGGATTTTATACTTTATTCACCCACTCCCACTCACGAAGAACCAGAAATATATTGAATTGCCAATGTGTTATCCCTATTCTTTAAACACTGACATACCGCAGTTACACAGTGTTGAGTTGAAAATGCCACAAATACTGTTAGCTGTCATTTTGGGTTAGTAGGAGACCGGAATCCATTTTATAATGATATCACAAAGCAATTCACACTGTATTGCAAAAGTGATATTAAAATGCGATTGTCATATCAACCAAGCACCAATATTTGAAGATGTATATTTTGTGACTTTGTCACAATATTTTGTGACTATTACTTTGAGCAGTTGGATCTATCAGCTATTACATGCCTTAAATTAAAGGTATGAATCACAGGAACACATACAGCACAGGTTATACCACACACACGCAGTGTATTACTCTGATGCTCACAGGTACACATACTCTACGTGTATCCCTCTATGATGACTCACAGGCACACATGCTGTACGTGTATCCCTCTATGGTGCACAAAGGTACACATACTGTACGTGTATCCCTCTATAATGACTCACAGGCACACATACTGTACGTGTATCCCTCTATGATGACTCACAGGCACACATACTGTACGTGTATCCCTCTATGATGAGTCACAGGTACACATACTGTACGTGTATCCCTCTATGGTGCACAAAGGTACACATACTGTACGTGTATCCCTCTATGATGACTCACAGGTACATATACTGTACGTGTATCCCTCTATGGTGCACACAGGTACACAAACTATATGTGTACCCCTATCCCTGACTCCAAAGCTTTCAGAAATCATTATGTGGCTGTGGGAAACGTGATTGCTTACAAAGTTACAGAAACACCAGACCTTAAAAATCACTTCATTGGGTTCAATTAACTAGGGTGGCAATGTTGTTTTAACACCTGCATATTTAGTTTGATTACCTACTAGCACACCAAACATTTGTAACAAGCACCTAACGGGAAGCTCCAGAAAGTCAGCCAAACAGCCAAGAAAAAACATCTACTTACTGTCCTGTAACTATGTTACGGCTGGACATGGTAGAGTAGATTAAGGACAGCCCCCCCCAGATCATCCATCAACTGAAATCATCTGCCACGCCTGTTTGGAACAATCTGTCTGAATGACATTGACGAATGCAGGTGCACTAGCAAGAGGAGCTGAAGTCACCTGTGAAAACACTCCAATGTGTCTATTACCCAAAAATAGAGCCGAGATAGAGGAGCCACAGAGGATTACACCAGAGACTGGTGAGACTGAATATTTGGTAAAGCAATTCATAGATTCACCCTGCATGATGTTATGCTTCTCGGCTGGGGCTTCCAATAGGCTATTCAAAGGAAATATTCATATCCACCCTGTCATGTGACCCATGTATTTTTGGGTCGGGTCAGGGGGCTTGTGCTGCAGTGCATAAAGCTGCAAACCCAATCATGTTGAAGCCCAGAAAGTGTGGGTTTGTGTGGTGGTGTTTACCTCAGAAAAACTTAATTTAGACACAGTCTCATTCAGATCTTTTAATGCACTAATTGGTATTTTGAGTTGGGCTGTCTGTGACTGAATGCAGCCAGAGTTAACTATGATTATTCTGAGTGGCAAAAACAACTGTTCTGAAGGAGGGCTTTCCTTTATAAGAAAATATTTTCAAGGGAAGAACAATGTCCTAAATACAATAGGGACAGGAGGGTCTTCACGTTGGATAGATGTCTTGCCTGTTCTCATATGTCACCCCTCAGTGGAGTTAATACCAGTTGAAATGATATGCGATAAAACTTGAAAAAAAAATGCTGGAATGATTTCTGGAATGTACAATGGTGTGGTTTTGTAAGACAGATGAGCCAAATGATTCCTGGCATGAAGGCAATGGCTTTAAAACCAGCCTAGACAGTCATGGAAACAGAATAGGAATTTGGGTACGGCAATTATGTAGTATCCAGGGACATAGTCAAATCAGAGACTGATCACATTTAAAATGGTATACAGACTCCATACCCCAGCCGATACATCCAGTCCCATTTATATAGAATTATATGTGAGCTCTGTGCTGATTTTGAGTATGCTGTCTGTTTGTACTTCACACAGCCTAAAACAAATCAATTCACTCCCACTGGATATGTGGGCATAGTGCTAATGTAGCATGGTGTAGCATGATATTTTAGCTGCTTCCTGATGATTAGATATGTGGCTTCTAGTCAAGTTGAGTCAGGAACTTCTTTACATCTTCCATCCTTTCCCTATTATGGAAATTATATGTTGTCTTTTTGATGCATCCTTTGAGCCACCATAGAAGGAGCAGGACTAGTCTTATTGCTCACATTCATCTTAATATGGCCCAACATTCGCTCTTGTGGGGTCCCCCCACCGTGCCTCAACCCCATAACTCTCCTCCTCTTCCTCATAACAACTCCACTGAGTTCCTAGTCTCTCCCCCTTGTCCTCAGAACTAATAAACGGAGATCCTTTCCTCTTCCTCACAACAAACCCAAGTTCCTTTTCTGTCCTCTCTTAGTGCCACGGGTTCGCCGAACAGGACAGGCCTTGAGGTGTGTTGGTACATTTACTCTGCTATGTCAGAAGCACCCTGGGCAGTTCAGAAGATTGTGTGTTTGTATATTCAGTGTCTTGCCCTCCTGGGCATTCAAGGCGTACATTGGAGGAGTGGGGTTGACCCAAGCATTCTCACATCACAAAAAGCCGTCAAGCACCAACTGTAACTGGCTAATGCTGGCAAGCTTAGAAATGACTTATAGACGCAACTAATCTAGTCCTGGGAAGCCCAAGAGCAGTACATGCTTGTTTTTGCGCTAGCACTCACACACCTGATTCAGATGAAAGACGATGATAGGTTGGTCACGTCAAACACCTGTGTAAGTGGCAACATCTGAATGTTTAGTAGGCAGACCTCACATACACTTCCTCTACTGCAAGGTACACAGCTGCATAGTTACGCAGGCTACAGAGAAGCAATTTATGACCTCTTTCATTAAAAATATATAATATTTCCGTATACTGTAGATCTGAAGTCTACAAGCGACTCTGCCAACATTTAAACACTTTCGTCATCGCATCATAACCCATGTGGTTTTACTCGTCAGAGTAAACAGACGTTCTCTTCCACTTCCAAACTGTCTGGGGCCTCAGAGATATGTAGCTAGCCAACGCCAGCCCCTTAGGCAGACTATTCAAACAGCATCACTGCACTAACTAACAGTTACAGCAGCCAGTCCAGAGAACAATAATTATTGAAAAATAGCCAAGGTAATACTTGCACTTGCTGTGTACCATTAACTCCACCACAACCACTGAGGAGAAACACAGGTAATCACTTGCTGTGCACCATTAACTCCACCACAACCACTGAGGAGAAACACAGGTAATCACTTGCTGTGTACCATTAACTCCACCACAACCACTGAGGAGAAACACAGGTAATCACTTGCTGTGCACCATTAACTCCACCACAACCACTGAGGAGAAACACAGGTAATCACTTGCTGTGCACCATTAACTCCACCACA
>JACXGK010002404.1:0-32818 GCA_016801125.1 Novumbra hubbsi | reverse complement strand
TTGGGAAGAAACACAGGTAATCACTTGCTGTGCACCATTAACTCCACCACAACCACTGAGGAGAAACACAGGTAATCATACAGCCTTAATAGATCCTCAGTATGCGCAGCCAAATAAATGCTTGGGAGGGAATTTCAAAGGGTTTTGGATTTCATGCGTGTCTGGTAGTCAGGCCAAACACAATAGCTCATCCAGGCCTCTCAACACTGCACTGTCTGTTCTAACTGATGGAACACATTATTCATTTGTTACAGCATCCACAGATAAGGCTTTAATGTAGCAATATACATCGGTAAAACAACAACAAGGTCAATCTCAAAGAGCTGCGGTAGTAGTCAATGACTGTAGGAGGTGTATGTTAAAGACAACGGCTGAGCGTATACAGAGAATGCGTGTGCGTGTGTGTGAGACAGAGAGAGAGGGGGGGTGGGGGGAGATAAAACAGACAGGCAGAGCAGAAAGCAAGAGAGCATTGTCTCCAGTGCATATAGGTGTACTTCAGAAAGACTCCATTTGCTGGCTCCTGTGAATTGAGAGAAACCTTTCTTTAATGTACATTGCTGCCACTGCCTCCCCATCAATGTCAGGGTAGTCAGTAGCAGTCAGTGGCATGCCACAGTACAGCTCCCAACCCAGACTAGGGCCTTGCCCATTTCTTCAAAGGGAGGAGACAGGTTAATGAAAAAGTATTGATCCCCACTCCAAACCCCCGTGGCCTCAAAGATGAAGGGAGGAAGGAATAGAAACACTTCCACAACTTGGTGGTTGTTTTTCATTTATTTATTCAGAGACGGCTCCAGGCGCAGTGCAGTGTCTGTTAGAGAGGTTCGGTGGGGACAGAACCCAATACAGACCGAAGGGACCGGTCAACCTCCCATCACAGGTCTGCTTGTCTACTTTATACCCAACAACATCCATTTTGGGATGAAAGCCCCACTTCCAGAGGACACGAGACAGCGTTCCATATCCAATGCCGTTATGGTTCTTATCACACAGTTCCCTCAACCAGAAGGTCTTGCCCATGATTGAGTTCATAAGCGCCCCAACAGCCACAAGGTGAGCAAAGTGGCAACGCAACTAAACTCACTGCCTTCCACGGGCCCTGTGGCTTATCCACAATGAAGAAGCGAACCCCGGTCTCAGAATCACGCAGCTAACTTTGAGGCGGTGACTTCATAGCTGCACCACTCAGGGCCCCCAGCCAGCCACACGTGTCCACAATCACAAGTGACAGAAGAGGTCAGCCAGCTACCCCCATCCACATTCACCATCTCGCAAGAAGAGAGAAGCAGCCTTTCACTTGTCGACGGGCCAAGGTCTTCCATTTGGACCGGGGCTGCCGGCCTTCATTATCAGCTGGCTGTCCGGCAGGAACACACTCTTTTCCAGGTGCAGGCCTGGAGATACACAGCTGCTGTTACGGGTGGCAGGTCAATTAGATGAGGCCCTTCGAAAGTGCGAGAGGGTGGGTAGGGCAGGATGGGTGTGGGGGGGGGGGTGCAGGACTCCAGGAGTGGAATAGGTTTCTGGTACACCACAGACAGAGGCAAAGGTGGGGTAGGGCAGGATGAAGGGGGTGCAGGACTCCAGGAGTGGAATAGGTTTCTGGTACCCCACAGACAGAGGCACAGGGGTGGGCCGTGGACAGGGGTTTTATGAAAGGGGGTGCTACAGGCGACCGGTCCACCACCCTCAGGAGCTTTGTTGGATGGGAAGCGAAGGATCACTGGACCTGTTAGTCAGTCTGTCCCCACCCTCCTCAGAGGGTGGTCCCTCTGGGGCCCAGCTGGACCTGGGGGGGGAGCCCATAGCAAGTCAGTGGAGGGGGAAATTGTCACCCATTGAAGATACAACCAGGACAGCTTTGACTGGAAACCTTGACTGATCTGAGTGGGGAGCAGTAGACCTTGACCCCTGACCTGATCAGCATGGATGGCGAGTGGTCACACCTCGTTTCCAACCACACAGGCCTTCACACCTGCCCCGTTAGCATGTTGGATGATGACATTTACATTTCAGTTACATTTAATATTCTAAAGTGCTCTACAAGCTCAGGCATATATACAGTGCGTGCTCTGTCTTGGCTCAGACACGGAGAGCGGTTAGTACCACCCTCAGCAGAGTCTCCATAAGCGCTTGTCGGGTTCACATGGGGCAGTTCTCTGCAGGCAAGGCATACAGACAACGGATTTCTGAGCGCACACACACATGAAGTCCAGAGTCGCCAGGACCGGCATGTGGCTGATGTTACCCCCAAAGACGGGGCCGTACAACCTGTTGGCGAAAGAGGCAAAGGTGATATGGAGGTCCATTTACAAATGGTACTCATCAGCGCTAGGACTTCCGATTCATGAGGAAGTGCGGAACGAGTGGACTGTGGACGGTGGACACTGCGTATGTCCTTGCTGGTGTGTATCGGAAACCTTTGCTGTCAGCCGGAATCACAAGAAATATATGATCAACAATTTAATCCAACTCTCTTCTAAGCAGTCCTACTGCTTAGAAGAAGAACGCATCCTCGTGGGATTGCATTAGGATGTGAAAATGACTCATCATATAATAGGGCACTTCTTAGCAACGGGTAAGCTAATAGCAATGGCATTTTCTGAAGACTATACATGTATATATGACAATTGATGTAATCTATTGACTGAAAAACAAAAGAGACTTAACAGTGCCAGAACAGTAAAAGAATAGCAGGAAGTAGCCTTAGGACTCCAAGAGCAATGAGATAACTTTTCCCTCTCTCCTATACTACTCCTGTTTATCATGTGAATATTTAAGTCACAAACAAGTGAATAATCAGTACGACAACTACAAGAAATACAATTGGTGCGAAGCCTCAGAATCCTTTTTAAGTAAGAATGATTAACCAAATTCACAACGGCATGTTCAAAATCAAAAAAATAAATAAACAGTCAGTGACAGACACTTTTTTTAGCCAAACCAGCTTGCTGATGCAAATTGCCAATCAAGCGGCTGCAACTCATTATACAAAGCATGCAAACATGGTCAAGAGGATTAGTTGTTATTTCCAGCATTGTACAATCAGATATTAAGAAGAATGTCACTGCAAATTGACAATGTCAGAATAAAAGGTAACATAAATAGACAGAAAGTGTAAGAGCACAATCTTTGGTGATCCCACAGTATTAGGGCAATCCATCTAGGTGCATGCTTTGGCAGTGTTCCACAAACTCCTCCATCTGCTGTCGGAGTGGCTATGCGTTTAGACAACAGGGCTCAAGGACATCATCCCCAGAGAACAGGCACTTCCAGAGGGACAGAACTAAGACCGGACCGGGTTGAGTTAGAGGAGAGTGCTGGCTGTCACATTGTCAACCTCATGTTACTTCTCATCAGAGTTGCTCCTGCTCGTTCTATTGCTGTAATGCCAAACCGTGCTTGGTACAGTCTCCCCCGTAGGTGAGAGGGCCCAACACAGCCTGCCCAACACGGGGATCCACTACGCAATAGCTATGGGTGGGCAACAAAACACAGCATGATTACTGATCCAAGACTGTCTACAATGGCCTTATTAATTCCCAGACTGTTGGTTTAACATTCATACGCCACAGTGTGAGAACATTTCCTCATGGAGAGCGCACTGAATGCCAAACAGCTCAAGGTCACCTGATCTGATAAAATCTGATCTGGAATCAGCTCGAGTGGAACTTCCTCCCTTGTCACCATTTACAGCAGGGTTGTGAGGTCACAGGTATCAGCGGAGAACAAAGTGGCAAAGAAGATGACGTTACACACAACTCATCTCTGGAGAGTCGCTGCCTCCAACACTTATTACCACCGCCGCTGCCCGACAGGCATTCCCAACCAACGGTCTGTTCTCCTTCCCATCCGGAGTTAACAGTGCCTGTGTCCCAACAAGCATCATATTCCCTACATGGGGCTATGACCAAAGGTAGGGCACTATGTTGGGAACAGGGTGCTATTTGGGAGACAACAAGTGTTTACTATCCCAAGCCTCCGTGGCTGTCAGAAATGAATAAACCACTGTGCAACTCAGATAAAAGTCTCCTTCCACAATGACTATTAAAACAACAGGCTAAATCTGGTCTAGGAGAGCTCATTGACACAGCCCATAATACAGAGAAGGGGAATGTCTTCTAGCCATGCACAGAGGAGTGTAACGTTCGCTGTGGAAACATGGATGAATGCATGTATGATAAGTGAGAGGAGGGAGAAAGAGAGCGACAGAAGGGACCAGACAGGACAGACAGACAGAAGGGACCAGACAGGACAGACAGACAGAAGGGACCAGACAGGACCAGACAGGACAGAAGGGACCAGACAGGACAGACAGACAGAAGGGACCAGACAGGACAGACAGACAGAAGGGACCAGACAGGACAGACAGGACAGAAGGGACCAGACGAGACAGACAGACAGAAGGAACCAGACAGGACAGAAGGGACCAGACAGGACAGACAGACAGACAGAAGGGACCAGACAGGACAGAAGGGACCAGCCAGGACAGAAGGGACCAGACAGGACAGAAGGGACCAGACAGGACAGACAGACAGAAGGGACCAGACAGGACAGAAGGGACCAGACAGGACAATCAGGCAGGTAAACAGGACAGACAGACAGGATGGACAGATGGTGAGTGAGTGTCAGCTTCTAAATTGTGGATTCACTCAAGGTTTCTGGTTGCTAGGGGCGTTTGTGTAGCTTGTGTATAGTCATCTCTCTCTGCTTGCTTCTGAATGTTCAGACTTAACACCGATTCAATGCCAAGTGTGACTTCTGGGAGGGAGGGAGATAAGTATACATATGTGTGTGTCTCACGAGGTGGGGTGTGTTACTGGAAAAGGCTTGGTGCCTCATTAGCATGAGTTCAAAAAACATTCCTTCTTAAGCTTTAATTATAGATGCATGTTCAGTCTGCATTTGAATTCGCTTGCTCTAAATAATATCCCCATTTGAAGAGAGGTAATATGTTTATGAAGAAAGCACAACAGCTACTGCGATTGGAGCACGGGCCATGGTGAGCTGCGAGTGTCGGTGGACAGGCTGTGTTTAGTCACGTAGATCTCCTCGGTGGGACAATACCTCTGTGAAAAGGCCCCTGCTTGTTGAAGTAGTGGGTCATCCTGATCTTGAATCTATTAAAAGGAGCCCCCACCAGCATGCTTGAAGCCCACCCCCCCGCCTTTCCAGTCTTATCTCCAAAGCAGCAGTCATAGCAATTAACATTCCAGTACACTATCCAAGCGTCTGAAAGAGGGCTTCTGTCTCTCTCACGAGGACACACTGACCCAGACACTTTCCGTGTAACTTGGTTGGCACTTTCAAAAACATACACGTGAAAATAATGAAGTCAAATCTGTGGGTCTGAAAATATTAAAATCGGTTAAAGAAAAATCCTATTTCTCTCTATCCACTCAAACCCATTTGCATACCAATGGTAACAAGAAACATGTAGCAGCAAGATTCAATAGGGACACAATATGAAGAGTTGACTGCAAAAATATTGTGTTGGTTTGATTTACTCCTTTGTATGTTAAAAGTAAAAGTAAATTAAAACAAAAACTTTGTGGGTACAAAAATAATGTTGTTCTTGCATTGCATTCGATGGATTTCAGAGTGGTAGCATTTCTTCAATCCCTCGCCTCCACAATTTACTGAAATAGTAGCAGGTTGTCTGTTTGAACTGCATTTGTTTTTTAACATCTTCAAGATATGCATTATTATAGTTGGTGAGGTATGCTGGGTCAGATAGGAATACATTTACAAAAACAATACAAAACAGTAAAACATAATATAAAAAAATATATAGTATTCTAATTTTTATCCATTTAGAAATTCACAAATTTGTCTCACATGACGATAAATAAGTCAAAGGAACAAATGAGACTTTGTAGAGACGCTGTTTAAAGATGTCTGTAAATAGATACCAGGCCAGCAGAGATGTTTGTAATATAGGAGTCTTTGAAGTAAGACTAAAGTCTAGGCTTCTATTCGCTCCTTATTACAGGAACTTGAACACGACATTAAAACGGTATTTTAAGTTGTGCAAATACAACACCCTCCAAATCATGTTTGGTAGCGGCACACAACCACATTGGCCTCGAATCCTGCAGCCTAATGGGACAGAAATCCCACTTCTCCAGAACATGCTGGCTCCCAGGAAATGTAAACCGCCACAGCCTCATGCAGAATAAAGTGACCCAAGTCCAACCCCTCCAGAACCACGCAGGGCACCAGGACACAGAACACATAGTAAAGCCTGCTACTTCCTCTATAATGATTATTCCCAGAAACCTCTGCGGCATGACTTCAGGATAGCATTTGGTACTACCGTGGCTGTTTTGTGAAGATCCTGCGCTGTGCAGGGCGCGTGGTACCACCGACGCGTGAGGCATGAGGAATGATGCGTGAAGGACATCCGCGCAGACACACACAGACAGCACAGGAGATCCCTGGATTAGTCACACTTCGAGGCCCACACTGCTCACTGAGTCCCCATAGCACGGCGTGCACCCCAATCAGGGCGCTAGCCTCATTACCATACCACAGACATAATGCTGCTGTAGGCTACCGGCAGAAACAAATACAGCCAAAGTCACCAGCGCAAGGACAGTGCAATACACTCCAGATAGCCCTGGGCCTGTACAACATAGTCACACTGCACCGCAACCAGGGCAACAGCACAACAAAGTAGCACACCTATTGAGACCCATGGCACATCCTGGACACATGAGTGACTACAAAGACAAACATGTGTGACAATGACACTCACTAACCTATTGTACAGCATCAGCAATCAACAATGTATGGCAACACATACTGGATCATAAACAAGTCCTACAGAGTCTTTAAAAAGAAGTCAAAACCATATTGAATTCTAACATTGATTTCTTTGGCATATTTAACATAACGTTCTATAATTTGGGGGGGATTATGTATTGGAAAGGGGAATCCTAATGAATAACTGCAACATACACAAATTCATATTTTTATTTAAAAAAGGGGCCTCTTGACTAAAAGACCATACAGAATGTGATATGAAAGCGAGCAGGAGTGTCGTTGGGGGGAGGTTCGGGAGGGGTGGCAGACTGGGGGCCAGTCAATCGGGAGAGGTGACAGTTGAGAGGGGCACAGACCGGAGAGGGGGGGGTGTCAATCGGGAGAGGGGACAGTCGGGACAGTCGAGGGGGATTGACAGTCAAGGGGGGGGGGGTGGGCAGTCTAGAGGGGGAAGTCAAAGGATAAGTAGGGAATTGGAAATATTTGTAGCCACACAACAGTGTTTGTGGCTGACTAGGCTGCAAGAAACAACCACAGTTGCAAATGACTTTTCCCCTCCCATTATTTTATTTCCTTTCAAGACTAAGGGGAGGGAAGCAAAAAACCAGGACAAAAGCCTATTAGCAATTGGTTTAGCTAACTCTTCTGGCCTCTCAGCTCTCTTTTTGATAATATAAGAGAGCTGGTGAAGAGGGTACACTTTCAGCCTACTAAGGAACTTTCCTTCTTATTTCCTGGACCCCTCGGTCAATTATTGGTTTCTGGGTCACAGAGGAATGAAGAAGGAATGAACATTTACCAAATGAGAAAACAGAGTTCTTTGCTCTCTTGATGAAAGTGCTTTTGAAAGAGCCACTTCCCCAAATAAACTCAGTGCCACGCTACTGTACCCAGTCGGACTGTAGAATCTTGTTGGGAAAGGAGCTAAGGAGCTAACAGTGGTGCTGCTTATGCAAACTGTTTATCAATACTGAATTAAAAAGAGGGGAGGCCTAATGGAGAACATTACAATAAAAGCATGGCAAGAAATTGAAATCACATTTAAATCAGAAAAGTCTGTCTCAAGCGACTGTATCGACAGCCAGCTTCACATCAGGTACTCTTCCATTGAGTTAATGAACAGATATCGCTCTTCTGTGAGAAATTGTATGTTGGGGGAAAAGAATGACCCAGCATGTCACCCAGACAGCGTGGAAACTGTAGAAGTATTCCTTAACAGAAATAAAAGCACAGCAGTCTATTTTTCTCCAAATAGGTAGAGTGGTTATTATTCAACGTTGCAGATATAAATTCCCTTGATAGAGGATTGACTTCTTCCAAAGGGGTGCCAAGTGGAGTAGTAAAATAACTCCTCTTCCTCGGCATCCATTAACTTATTAAAATCGAATTCGGGGGTCAATTAGGACGGCCTCCTTGTCTGAAATGATAAACAACAGCCTCCATGTATGCCTGACAGCTTATAAATCAAAACAAGTTATAAACAATTACTGATGACTTCCTTGAATGCATCTGACCGCTCTAAAACGTTTATAATATTTATCTTATTCAATTCACCCTATTCATGAATTCCTATTTGTTTTATTTTCTGGGAAATAGTCCCTAACTGAGAAATACATTTGAGGGTCCTTATATAGACTGTTTCAATAACTTTCAATAAATCCCTTTACATCTTAATTAATTTAGAAACAGGAATTTGGATTTCACAGGGTTGTGGACAGGAGGTCACTTTCTCTTTAAATGAAAACAAAATATCTCATTGTGAGTGACCACAGCTAATTATCCCCAAACAAAGATAAAATATATACAGCTCCAGAATATTTGTATTTGAGTATTTGCGGGGGAATAAATCTGGGTGTGTAAAGTATTTTCCAAAACACCTCAAATATCTTCCACCAAAGTGATGGTAGAAGTTTCTGATCCTCAGAACACAATACATATACTGTACAATACATATCATATTAACAACACTGAGCAGAGATGCTTGCCGAGTGTGTATTTGATTATTTACACATACTCAGCCTGAAAGAAAGAAATATTTTCATGAGTATTGTATACGAATTGTTATTTGTAAAAGATAAAAGAAAACAAACAGTCTACCAGTGTGTGATTATAGTCAGAATTACCATTTCATGTGAACATATGTCAAAAAGACAGATGCTTCTAGTCAGTTATATGAACAGAAATGATGAGTAAATACTCAACCAGCGATTTTGTCAGTGACATCATAGAGGATTTGGTAAACCACCATGGCAACAGATTTGGTCAATGTTACCACTCTCAAACTCATTGACTAATACCACTGAAAGAGCACCCATGGAATACCCAGTCAGTGATCAATTAAGGAAGCTTGTTAACGAGTCTACTAGCTGTCACAGACCACCACATAATTCCATACATCAGAAGAGTAACTAAACATCCGCTTTAAAGGCCATAGAAGTTCAGACCAGATCACTGATCTTTTATTCAATATTGTTGCCAATGTAAACCAATACTGTTCACAATCTTCACCTCACATCCACCCTTGAAGTGAAAGTTGAACCTCATTTAATCATTCAACATACGGCCATACCCAAACTCATAGATTTTAATATTATGTATAATTAACATTTAGAATAGTGTCGGTGGTCCATGGGAAATGTATATATACTTTATAGCTAGTACAGCAATTCTTTTAAAGGTCATGATGCATATGTAAAGATCCGGTGTGTGATATCTGCTTGAAATCACAGATTACACTAGGAGAGAAGACCTTTTAACAAACTACCTAATTATGACTAACAGCAGTGGCCAAAAAGAACCCATAGCCCTAACAAGTGCATTGTGTAGAGGACTCCCAGTGCTCCAAGTTGAGTGGCAATGAATATATGAATATCTATGATCATTATGTTAACATTTAATAGATGATTACTTAGTCAACATTACTTTTGGATTCATTGCAACTAAATGTCTGCATAATTTGTTAATTAAGATGCCCAACATTTAATAAATTGCCACATCAGGGGTAATAGATACTGTACATTGCTGCAACACGTGCAACAGGACAATATTCAAATTAAGAACAATCAAAACACAAACCACGTATCGGTTTGTTTCCTTCAATTACAAATTGAAAGTAATACAATTTGTTTTATCAGTTCCATTTTTTTGTTGATGTACAATTAGCCTTAGTCATGCCAAGCAGCCTGTTTACTGTCGACTTGAACCAAAATTAAGCTTTGTTGTAAAAAGAACCGCTACCCACCTCTTTAAGTGCTATTCTTCATTATTTCAATATAACTAACCACCACTGCTCATCATATACAATGTTAAATTGTGTAACACAGTCACAATAACTACATTCGAGACAGAAAATGACCCACACTAGTTAAAGATTTATTGAAGACCTATGCACAGTCATCGACATACAATGTCTTGGCATAAGCTTCTGCTCCTCTGGGGTTACACTCACCGTCAACACATAATGGCATAAACAATCTGGCCAACAATGACATCGTCGTAGTATTCCTAAAAGCAATTCCAAGTCCTACCCCACAGAACCAAACCAGATGGAGGCAGGATGACGGGTGGATTTGCACACATATGCACAACCATCAGCATACTAAACCGAGTAAATATCCTGATGAACGAACATGTGACATCAGATATATTGATAGTAGCGAGCCCAACGTGGCTTGATACATCGCTGGCTCCAACTCGGGTTTCCATCATGCAGTTTTTGAAGTAAAATCATTAATGGATGACATGAAAAGTATTCTGCAGTGGCACACACACACACACACACAGTGCTCGTCTTATTCACCTTCTTCTTTAGATTAATAAGTACTACATCAGCATAAGTATGAGTAAATGTAGGCATTATGCATCTGACAGGTGATGCAGGGAACACATTAGGCATGCTTTTATAGAGAATTTGGTAACATAACCTTCAGTAAAAACGTAAGTCGTAAAGCAAGAACTAAAAGACTGGTTAATAACTGTCATTAATAGCTGACAGGGGAAGATGAGAGAGAATAAAGTATTCAATAAATTCTTTGGAACAAACCCATCAAGCCGGAACTCCAATCTAAGACTGTGCAGGTAGTGTACACTAACGTTGTACACTACGGCCCTTCTGACCAGGGCCCTGCAATATAGTGTGACTTGTTTTGTGTTGGAATGGAGCCAGCAAATGAGGCCCATTTTCTTACGATCCGTAAAAAAGGACATCTGGGCATTTTAGGTGTACTGGTAAATATTTATAATAACTGAGCGGTTTTGAAATCTCCCACCAGCCTCAAGCATGCCCAGAGTCACCAATGCTGATATCTCCATCACTTGGTCATAACTTGTGCTCTGCACTACGTAGACCACAACCTCCATGACATAGTCTTTGTAGAATGGGGCCAGCACTAAGAGTTATTCACTTGCTAGCAAGACAACAGTATTGGTCACAGTGAACCATTTAAGCGAAGTCCTCTCTGGTTACCTTTCACACATTGTGTTATTCAGTCTATGCCAGCTAGCCCCAACAGACCAGTTTCAGAACCCAGACACAAGATTAACTTAAATGACTTGAGAACAACATCTTGACTCATTGTACCAGTAACTCAAATGCCGAAGAGACCTCCCTGAGAAAGAAGCTAACCATTAAGACTTTTCCTGGCATCAAAGTAAAGCAGCCTGCACTAAACAGGTTCAAGGGAAGTTGAAAGCTCCAGGACAACCAACATCAAGGCTACAAAACCTTGGTTGAACGGTAGCAGAACTCAGATCCAGAACGCAGCCACGACCACTAGTAAAAAACCCACAAGAGCGAGGCCCAACTGTCCCACACAAGAATGAAGTATCATTTAGCTGTGACTACCTCCTGCCCAGCACAGTTGGTGTATAACGTTTAAACAGGACAGTATGCTGAACATAAAGGATATATTCTAATGTCCTGATTGATAGCGGAGCGATGATTATTACCACTAGGCTCAGCCGGTATTATCCTGAATGAATCATGGGTTTCACAGATGAGCACAGGCTCGTTTGTGATTGATATAGGCATGTTTCACATTACGTGATCATGGCTATTTAAGGGGAGATTTAATTAATCAATCCAGTTGTATTTTATAAGTTTCTTTTCATTATAAATGGTAATTAAGAGTGGATTTGTCTAAAGTATCTTTTAGAGTTTGATCTAAGGCAGACCAATGCATCTTGGTCTGAAACACATTCACACATTCACTTTATAGCTAATCTAATTTAGAAAATTAAATGTTTACTTCATGTTTTGTTCTGAATTACTTTTCACTTCCAAGCACCTCCCTTTCTGACCTAAACTATAGAAATATCCACATTTGTACAACAACATTTATTCATCGGGATACTATTCATAACACTTTGCATAGCTAACTAAATAGAGCAGCATAGGAAAATGGGCAGTTTGCTCTTCAATCTGAGATAACTAAACAGGAAATATGAGAGCACCCTAAAACCTAAGTCTCAAATGTAAACCTATTACCATATAGTACACTAATTTTGTGCAATGTATAGAATACAATTTGGAAAGCAGCCATAAAACAGCTGTTCAGTCAGACCTGACATTACAGCTGGTAACATAAATCAATTACACAGGGGCAATAAAGAAATAGGGACATACCATGAGGCAATGATAGAGGCCTGTATTTTTCATGGATGCAATTGTGGGCTTCCACTATTTTAAAGTAGTCAACAGAGTAAAGGAAGGATCACAATTCCACCCAGGTCCAAAGGAGAGGTCAGTGAATTAATGAAACTTGTGAGCTCAAAGTAGTTGTAGAACAGAAAACAGCCCCCGAGTGGCAGTTCATACACTCAAAGACACCAGTAGGGTCCTCATTTCAATCTATGAGGAAGAAACTCACGTTTTGTTGAATAGAAAGGCCCATAAAAATGTCAGCACTGATGAACATTTATCCGACGAGGGCCACTGTAATCGTGCTGCAACACCTGCAAGACAAAATTGTGTTTTTTTTTAGGAAGCGTACTTCATCAGATATGATTAGTAAGCAAAACTAGAAATTCTTCTTCTGCCGTCACTAAACCCTTCAGGATACCAAAACTAGTTCTCTTGAATAAAATATTTTGATCCTACTAACACTAAAGCCATATTTGAGTAAATGGCAATGCATTTCCAATTTACTCCAGATGTGAGAAATTAGAAAACAGTGTACCCCTCTGTTGAAGTTTAAAACGCCATTTCAAACATGCAGAGCGATCTAGAATTGTTTGCCAGTATACGTCTTTCTCATACCACATATACTTTTTGAAATGTAATCATTTTAAAATGTCACTAATTGCTCAATAATGTTGAAAGGGAATTCTTTAGATAAATCTCATCATGCTCATTATACATGAAAACTACCAATACCAGACTGGCCAGGGTACAGATGGTTAAACATATGGTTGTCATACTACTTATAGTATAGGCTTGAATAGAATATGGTTACGGTGTCACTTGTATTCTACCAATCACCATTCAAACCTAGACATTTGCAAACTACTTTTTACACTACTTATAACGTCACACTAAAACCAAATAAACCCCAATGTCTTTTTGTATTTTTAAATGGGAAAAATTCCAATATCTGCTAACATTCTTTAACCGTTTATGCTAGACACTTTATTCAACATAATAAATATGAGGAAAAAGGCCCCGCACCGCGGGGCCAAGCTGGATCTACTGCCCAGCTCTGTTTAGCAGAGAGAACGGCACCGCGGGGGCCAAGCTGGATCTACTGCCCAGCTCTGTTTAGGAGGGAACGGCACCGCGGGGGCCAGGCTGGATCTACTGCCCAGCTCTGTTTAGGAGAGAACGGCACCGCGGGGCCAAGCTGGATCTACTGCCCAGCTCTGTTTAGGAGAGAACGGCACCGCGGGGGCCAAGCTGGGAACCAACTGAGAACCTGCCATGTCTCCCTATTTCTATCCTTGCTCTCTCTCTCTCTCTGTGTGTGCGACTCCCTGTAAAAATATCTGTCTCTCATCTTCCTCATTAGAAGTCACACAGATCCAGGAAGTGAGAAGGGACCCCCACCAGGGACCTGCAGCACTGGTTGGTCCCTGACGGGATACAACAATCTGCCAACAGGCCTTCGTTCCTCGGTGGTGTGCTGCAGGACTGCAGAACATAAAAAGATAATGCTCCCAATGAACCACAGATAGGGGGAAAAGGGCTCCCACTTTTATCCAGCTGAACCAAATAGTTTAATTCCTGGCTATGTAGCTCCCCTGACATCAAATGAAATGGGAAAGAATGCAGATTGAAATGAAATGAGTAAGAACAAAACACATTAACATTGGCTGTTGATAGTCCTGAGGCATGCAGACTGGCACCAAATCCCCTAATAGACAAACTCTATCAAAGCAGGGTTGTCTAAGTTTAAACACCTGCATTAAAACTGCACTGCTCAAAAAAATGAAGGGAATAAATAATCATCACAGTATACCAACAAATCAATTAAACATCAGGTATCAATCTGTACATTGTGATATCAATAGCATAAGCTATTGTGAATCACTGTCACCTGTTTTGTTGCAAATAAAAGTGACAACAGATGCACTGGAGGCAACAGCAAGACAACCCCCAAAAGGGACTGGCTTTGCAGGTGGTGACCACAGACTGGTAGCATGAGGCAGTACCTACAGACCACTCAGGTTGCACAGTTAGTCCAGCTCCTTCAGGATGGCACATCCATACAAGCCATGGCAAGAAGGTTTGTATGTATCTCCCAGTACAGTCCCAAGAGCATGGAGGAGATCCAAGAAGACTGGAAAGCAGGACAGTGACATAGAACGGCATCATCCCAGCAGCAGGACTAGTATCTGCTACTTTGTGCGAGGAGGAACAGGAGCACCGCCTAAGCCCTTCAAAAAAACCCGAATTATCAGGTCTGCCATTCACGCCCGTTCTCAGCCCTTACAAGATGGAACAGCCTGTGATTTCAATTGTTTACTTTGACATTTCGAGTGAGCTTGAATTCAGCGTCATTATGTCATTTTGCTGTACACAATGTACAGTGAATATTTTGATCTTTAATATATTTCATTAATCGAGTGTGAATTAGTGTGGGCCATAATAGTTGTGGCTCAAAGAAATCATTTACAGCATTTGTATCTAAACTTCTTTATTTAATAGTGGGCTAGGGAGTTCTCACAAGGCAGCATCTGTGTCCTAAATGACACCCCAATTCCCTGCATGATGCTCAATTCTGAAATGAGCACTATGGGATTCAGAAGGAAGGGAAGCGGGGTCCTGCAGGCCTGAAACCACGCCTCTCCCAGACAACAGCCCGGTTGTTAAATACGTTGTGGACCATCACACCAGCTTTCGCCACAAGTTACAAATATGTATAGTCATGTATCTTTAAATAGCGCAGATCAGAATGAAACATGGAAACACACAGTTACACACACACGCACTATCCAGTGTTTTTCCATAGACTTTCTGAATTAGTAGAATCATTATTATTGAGAGTAAAACACTGAAATAGAGAGGGAAGTGGGCTGGGCAAGACCAAAGAAGCCATGGACATTTGAAAGAGTAGGTGTAGCATTCGCTGGGGCTATAATCGATTAAAAAGCCATTTGCCCCACACAGCCATATGGAGGGGTCAGAGGGGTCCAGCAGCCGGCTCGGCCCCAGCCGGTACCCCCAACACAGGCGTCTGTCACAGTCTACTAGGCACCTGGAAAGCATCCATGCAGAAATCTACAGCAGTATTTTGGCAGAGATACAACCTAGGCCCCGCTGACCCACATCTAACTTAGCCCCCTCGTTACCAGATTTCCACCACACGAGGGACGGGCTATTTTTAGTGTGTGTATACCCAAGACAGCAATGACTCAAAATTAGTTAGCATCAAAATGTCATTAGGTTGGAGGAGGGGGGGGGGGGTGTTGAGCCAGATGAAGGGTTAAGATAAGGGCCAGATGGCCATTCAGACGACATTAAATCTTAGGCAACTGCCTGAGTTGACTGAAGTCTAACCGTGTGTCTGTCCTCGGCACGGTCGCCTCACAACCGTCAACAAGGAGTTGGGAGAGGTTCCTGGACGGTGATGAGAGTGAGCTAATTCAGAGTGGGCTTGGCATTTTATCACTGAATGCCATAAAGTTAAGATAATAAGAGGGAGAAAAACACAGAGGACGTTTCCACATTCATTGACAAAAGCAATCCAATTTAACACAACATGATGAACACGGAAACCATTTGTGATTGAAATCGAACAATAATAATAATAATTTCATAGGGAGTAGAGTTAAACCCCCAGCTTCAACAGCACTTGTTGCCCCATTTTTTGGGCTGAAATAACTTCATCTAGCTATTGCTTGTGACAGTCTATCATTCACCTACATGGACTGGGAGCTATTTCTGTTTTCCCACTGTTCTTTAAAGTATTGCTTCAGCTGTATCATGTTAGAAGGCTTTCTTGTGTATAAGGTCAGCTTCACAAGCATTTTGATAGAATTAAGACAGACTTTGACCCTACCATTCCATAACCCTCCATTCTGTTGCAACATTTCTTGTGTGTTTTAGATCATTGTCCTGTTGCTAGAACAACTCTCTGAACAGCTTCAACCTTTTGACAAATGGCCTCACATTGTCCAAGAGAATTTGCTGGTACAATATAGAATTTTGTTTGATTCAACTATGGCAAATTGGTCAGCACCTGAGGCAGCAAGACAGACTCAAACTATAATGCCTTAAGCTCCATGCTGGTTGTATGAAGTTCTTGTGTTCAAAGGCAGTGTTTTATTCTTGCCAAACATGGTTTCTGGCATTGTTGTCAAACCACACATTTGACTCATCATTTTTCCAATAGCTTTTGTTAAATGGGTTCACCTTCACCAAATCAATGTGGCTGGAATTTAGCTCACATATCCCTGTGTCAAACATGACAACATGTACTTAATTCTTCACATGACTATAGACAGGGACAAAGACACAGAGACAATGACATCGGTGAGCCAAAGAGAACATCCAATGGGAGAAAGAGGACAGCGTTCAGGAGTTGCCATGATGCCACCCAAGTAGTTAGAGCTGACTGAGAACAGCTTCCGTTCCAGGCAAAGCCTCAGGTTGTTAACTGATAAAACGCTCTAATGAAGCATGCTTCATGCAAAAATAATTTATAATATCTATAACACGTAAAGATTAGGAGGTACGGGGTTCAAGTCAGGGCAGAAGGGTGTACCAGCTTTGTACTTGAGGCTATGAGATGCAGTGGCTTTGAAATGTTTCGCCTATGAAAAGAATATATTCTCATGTGACATTCAAACAGTTTGACAGACTGTCCAACTTACATATCTATTATTTATTAGAAACATGATGAATTATAAATGATAGTCTGATAAGTGAAAAAGATCATAATTGATACATAGCACTTAAGTCCAGTAGTCCAGATAAATATGCATCTCTTCTAATAAAACTGCGAGGCGTATCCATTGAGTCTGATTGCAAGCCCCTAAAGAGGACAGAATCTCACAATGAGTAAAAAGACTAAAAAACTAAACACAACCACAGCTCCCACTCAATACAGTGGCAGATCTCTTCTAATGGCTTATGGATTAACCGGTTACAACTCAACCACAGACCCACACCGCATCACGGGGCACAGCACACCCCAACCCAATAGTCCACGTCAGGACAGACGGTCACGGCGGGGCCAACTAACGACAAAAACCCATTGAGATCACCTTTATGCGGCATGGATTCCCCCATCAGCATCATGAGGAATCAAAATCCTGATCTGTGCCAGAGGACTCGGATGTTAGCCACAGCCCCTGCTTTTCACCCCTCCATGACCAGCCTCTCAGTGAGAGACTGATATTGTTAATGTAATGCACTACTTTCGACCAGAGCTTTAGGGACACAGCGGTGAAAAGTACTGCACTACAAAAGAGCGTGTCATTTGGGACACAAGGCCAATCTTTAACACTCATCTACAGGCTGTTAATGCTGGAGCCCATCCAATAACAGAATGGCCTTCAGACACAAATCCACACGGCTGTGTGGTAAGTAAATGCATTAAGACAACCTCATTGCACACGCCCCTGGCTAATACATGCAGGCAGATATACATACTACAATAGGCATGATAATATCTGGATGCGTGGTTGTGGGGCAACAGTCGGCTGGACTGACAGGGAGTTGTAACCTCCAGGACACGTTATAGTGTACAGTGGGCTGACAAACTGAATGGTACTGGGTGGAAAGCAGTCATAAAGAAGAAAGAACCCATTAATATCAATGTGAGATGACTCTGTTGTCTTTTAGTGTCAGGTGTTCTTTGTTGTGTTGCTGCTGAATCATGAAGCACTGTATCTAAGGTGAATTCTTCCCACTGTTGAAGCACACACAGAAGCTTTGGCACTCATTTATCAGACACAAATAAAAAGCCTTTTAGTTTGCCTAAAAAACACAGAATTGGTGTGTGTGTGTGCATGTGTGAGAAAGACAGAATGATGCGAGAGGCAGTTTGGTAGTAAACTAAATGAGAATGGACATAATAGTTAATCACTTCACTAGCCAGCCATGACATCTCTGTTATGACAGGGAAGTGACACTTAACATCTGCCATAGATAGCCAGGAGAAACATGGCTCCAGTCACTTTCAACATCATGTATCAAAATACAGAAAGATCCACATGACATTTCAATCCGAATGCTGTGTTGCTCTGCAGTCAGCCAGTCAGTTAGTCAGAGGGAAAATAAATGCATCCCACTTCCAGAGCGGGAGTAAGCGTTAGGGTTGTCGTAATGGACCTCCACATCTCCCTGTCCTCCCTCATTTGGGAATTTTTAGTGAGCCGTCTGTCAGTCAGCAAAACAATCAGAGAGTACCCCGCCCCGCCCCCCCCCCACCCATCTCTGAACAATTTGAATGTGGTGGTGGTCATTCTCAGGCAAACTCTTGACGTCTTCAGATGGGTTTCGTTGAAACCAAAAGAAGTGGGCCTCAGCCAATGCCTCATTAAAGCTGAGTGAGGGAGACAGAGGGAGCAATGACTCTGATTCTCCTTTGTTAGCCGTGTCAACACACATAAAGCGGTCAGTGTAGCACAGCCAAATCCAAACTCTACGAGCCAGACATTAGGCCAGTGACCTTGGTGATGATAGCTTTGATCATCCGCATTTCCCTGCACACAAACTATGGGCCATCATGCCGTGACTAAGACTCTCCTTCTCTGTAGTCTCCACATTACATTTTCTGTAATAGTCAAGGATCGAATGGAGCCCTGGTTTAAATATGATGTCCCACTTCCAAAGTTCTCCAGAAGGTAGGTAAGCATACCGTGGCTAGCCATATTATGGCTATGAACATTCAACAAGGAACATTCAAGGCAAAGCCGTAAAGGGCACTGAATATCCTGCAGAGAAAGTAAAGTCCATTATTATCAAATGAAGAGAACTTTAAATCTGTCTTTTACAGGCCCTCCTCAAAAACGTAGTATCTGTGCGAGAAGGGAACTGCTCAAGAGGACACCAAGGGGCCTATGAATACCCCACAGCTGAGCTGGGAGACACTGGGCATACCGCACAGTAGCACTGTGCATACCGCAACAGTAGCCCAAAAAAAAAAAGTGATCACCACAGTATATAGAATAGATTATTTTAGAATATAGTACCGTATGAAGTGTCGGTACAGTTGAGAATATAGTAAAATAATACATTGCTGCATACTAGAATACAGTAATATATGGTACAGTTCTATATCTGTATATTAGAGACAGAGTGCAGTGCTGTATATAGTCGAATTTGGAAAGTTTAGCTTTCATTTACTCTAGCGACAAGATAAAAACTAGTCTGCGCAATTAATTTATGATGGAATATAAATGAATGGGTGCTGACAAACTAAATAACTTTCAGAGGCAGCAGATAATTACTGCGTTATCAGGCAAGGAATTAGAGAAAGCGAGGGAGCCAGTGAGAGAGAGTGAAGAGGGAAGAGTTCAAAAGAAGAGAAATAAGAGAGCACTTACTGCACGGCGTACAGTGCACAGCTAGCCCCCTGTCCACACAGAGGCTAGTTAACGGCGGACCTCGGTTGTTAATGTTATTATTATTTGGGTTATTGTGGACCAATCTGCGCCAGGACCCTTCCTGCTGTGAGCTCCCGACCCAACGGGTCTGATGCCAGCTCGCGCTCTCTCCCGTCTGCCTCACCTCTCTCTTAAACATCTCTCTCCATCTTAAGGACACGATGAGATGGGACTGCGACCACAACAAGCCACACAGGAGAACAGGCCGTGAGCTGTGCAGGGAGAGTCTGTTCTGCCGGGTGTCCCACACGGGCCTGGTTGAGGAGAGCACAGCTGCCCTCTATGGGTGTAAATAAAACGTGACCGCAAGGTTTGCAGGAAAACAGGGGACGGGGGGGGGAGATTGTTAAGCTCAGGTGTGTTTGCAGCACTAATTACCCAGCTTATCTTGCTAATGTTGCAAAACCCCATTCTGGCACAGTCATCAAAAGCTGCTCGAGAGGAGAGACATTGATTTCTTTCCTCAATTTCACACGGTACAATGGCTGAATGGAATGCTGGGTACTTGGAATTTGTTAACCTATTTCCCCCTCTCATAGAAAATACATTAAATCCCCCCCCACCTCCTTCCAGATATTATTGGTTTTCAAATCCCATTGCTTCTCCTGCCAAGTTCAACATTGAAAAAAAACAGAGGAAGCGCAAGAGATAGAGAACGAAAGAGCAACTAGAGAAGCTAGAGTGTTTAGGTTTCACAGCTCCCCAAAACAACCCGACATGTTGACCGAAGACAGTAAGAAACTAAACCAAGTGAGACAAAGAAAACAGAAAGAAGAAAAATAATTGCCATTCCATCCTACTACAGGTCTGCCTAGTGGGCTGTGCACATGGTTCAGTTTACATGGAGGTTTGAAACGGCCGTAGGACCCAGCAATTCCTATTTGTCTCTCAGTATCTCACAGCTTTCTGAGCCTTTTGGCAGCTCTTCAAGCCCCCCTGGAGGGGATCATTAGTGGTAATGCTGTAGACTGGGAGAACACAGAGACACGGACCCACACATTCATTCCAATCCCTCCGACCGTCTTCCCTCAGGAATATAGCGACCATCTGATGAGCGCCGCGTTACGGACATCCATTTCAATGTCAGGAACATCCATTTTCAACCATTCACAAAGACATTTTTATGTTGAAGTTACTTCAACACAATTCTAAGTCAGAAATACAAACAATGGGAAAAGAAAGAACATTTACGCAGGCAAGCCAAGAGGTCCTTGTCGATATTAATCCCAGCCAGACAATAACACAGCAGAATAAACACAGTTGAATATGGCATACCATGAATATGTCTGTCAGGGGTCCGTGCACCGGGACATAATTACCCCAAGATATGTGGACAGGTAAATCAGTAGACAAGACCTCTGTCCAAGAGAAACAGACCAGAGAGAAAGGCAGGTGGGCTAGGGCACTAACATTAGCATTCTGTATTGAGCAAAGAAAAAAATTCCTTGTTTATGTCATGAAGGCTGCATTAATTCACCCATTTAAGTCTGGAAGTCAGATATTGGAACGAGAGGAGCCGTCTAGCACTCAACCGGCTTCTTCGAAAACACGTCATCCGTGGAGAAGATCTATCAAGACCCTGAACTGAGCTGCTCTCACCAAGGGAATGAGAGGCCTGAATCGTTGTAGCATGGAGGTGAGTAGAAAGGCTCTGACCCCCCCACCCAATCCCCCCCACAGACACACGGATCTATGTGATTGTCTCTAACAAACACACTTTCATGCAAGACAGTAGACAAGGACCAACCACACCAGTCATAACATTCCCCATCTAAGAGGAGCAGCAGCTGTGCCAAATGCAGCAGCTATGGCCGACACTGAACCTCCCACAATCCAATGGCACAATGTTATGAGTAGACAACAAGACATCAAATGGCCTATAGGACAAAGTGCTAATGATATTTACCATTTTGAGACGGGGCACTGTGAGAACAAGGCAGGAGCCATTTCCCCACTGGCAGGCAGCAACATGCACTTGATGCCTGTCATTAACATGGGGCCATTGGGCAGAGTGTTGTTTACACCAGTGTAGATACAATACAGTATAGAACAGGCTGTATGTAGAGGGGAGACTAGGTGTTGTTGACCAGTACAGTATAGAACAAAACAGGCTGTATGTAGATGGGGGACACGGTGTTGTTGACCAGTACAGTATAGAACAGGCTGTATGTAGAGGGGGGACTAGGTGTTGTTGACCAGTACAGTATATAACAGAACAGGCTGTATGTAGAGGGGGGACTTGGTAAGATCCAGCTGGAGATTTCTCCCCTTTACAAACCAAAGTGCTAGCATGCCAAGCCCTGGGCAGTCCTTTATTTTGATTCAGTGTCGCCCATCCCACGTACAGCCCAGTAATAGTAGTAGGAGTAGAAGAATATAAATACACATTTGGTATGTGAACTTATTTAACCTGGCTTGGAGTCTAACGTTGAAGGTTCGCAGCCATGGGTCAGAACAACTAGCTAATGTTGTAGTTGATGCAGATCCAAACATATGAACATACCATATCAGAGCCTAATAAAACAGAGGAACAGTAGTGTATCACTTTTCTCAGAGAACGACGAACAGCTGTAAAAAGCTGTGGAAAAACAGAGATCAGTAACATGTGTCATGACCACAGAAGAATCAACAATGCTATTTTTACAAATGGCCATAAAAGTTATCCATCCAAACGTAAACATAACGTAGCATTGTAGGACGCATCTTAAAATAAATACCACATAGTAGTCAGGCATCTTATGCTACAGCAAAATGATCTACGCTACATTACTTCAGGCTAAATAAACCGTACATCTGATTTACTGTTTGTCTTCCGTTCAAGTAACTGAAATACACTGGCCAAAAAAACACAAGAGTACAAAATCACAAGAGTACAACACCAAGTCCATTAAACTTCAGGGATACCAAATCTTTCCACTTAGGAAGTATAAGCGATAATGAATCAATATCACCACGTGCATAAGATTCGGTGGGAACGAGCCATGTTCCAGTGACTTGCTGTACATAGCACGGAAAGAGAAGAGGGTGCAATTCGACTAGAACAAACAAGCCCGCCGCTGGTTCAACCGCTACTTTTGAGTTGCTTTGGGCGCAATGTGACCCCCTCGACTGTCAGATGGACAAGTCAATTGTCGTATTCCCTAGGGTCTTCTCTCACATTAAGAATCTAAAAGCAAATGTGGCATCTCTGCAAGAGACTCATTTACACACTAAGAATCACTTAAGGCTGCAAAACTCCAGGTTTTGACAGGACTACCATTCACACTAACTACAAGGCAAGAGTTGTAATTTTGATTTGCCATAGAATTACTTTCTCATCTACTAATGTAATCTCTGACAGTAATGGGAGGTATTTAGTCATACCAGGCACCATCTTGCACACACCAGTAGTTTTGGTCAATGTATACGCTCCCACCTTTGATAATGTCGAATTTGCCAATGGGTTGTTGGGAAAAATACATTCTCTAAACACCCATCTTTTAATATTTGGTGAAGATCTTAATTGTGTTGTTGATCCTGCTCTGGACTACTCCACCCCAGAACTATCACTATCTCTGCTATGTCAAAGTCCTTTTCAGATTTTATGGCTGAGAACGTGTGTGGGGATCCTTGGAGGTTCGGGAACCCCCAGATGAGAAAGTAATCCCTCTTCCCTTACGTGCATCACTCTTTCTTTCGAATTGACTCTTTTTATTGACCGGGCATTGCTTCCAAATGTGACAACCTCTGAATATTTACTCATTGTAATATCTGACCTTGGTCCCCTGGCCCTTGACATAGTCTTGTCAGAACAACCTTGTTCTCCTTCTTGTTGGAGGTATAACTCTCTTTAACTTGATGCAGCCTTCGGTGAACTGTCTTCCACTTCCATTGATAATTTTCTTTTTTCAAATCACACTGATTCTACTTCACACTAAATCTCTTAAGGCCTACCTACGAGGAATAATTATTTCCTACTCCTCTCATGTGAACAAAGCTCGAAAGGCCAAGTTAGAGGAAATTTCTGAAGCCATCCTTAAACTAGATTACCAATATGCCCTGATCCCACTTCCAGAGATGTATAAACGATGCTTGAACTTCAGCCCAGGGCCAGTCCAGGGCCCAATGGGTTTACTGATGAGTTCTTTAATTAAGAAAATGTCACACCAAGTTAGCACCCTTGCTATTATCTATGTACAATGAGTCACTAAAACGTGGCTTGTTGCCACAAACGTTTACACAGGTTTCAATTGTGCTTCTTCTTAAAGAGAAATATCCAACTTTCTACTCTTCATTCAGGCCCCTGAGCCTCCTTAATGTCGATGTGACTGGCTAAATAGATAGGGAAGCGACTGGAGGAGGTCCTGTCTGGAATCATATCAGCAGAAGGGTAGACAGTCCTTTTTAAACATCTGTACGTTGTACCATTTATTCCAAGCAATTCTCAACATTTCCTGAGGTGGTGATCTCTCTAGCTGCAGAGAAGGCATTTAAAAGAATTGAATGGGAATATCTCTTCACTGTTCTTAAGTCATTTGATTTTGGGGACAAATTTGGCTGCTGGGTAAATCTCGTATATACGTCTCCCCAGGCCAGTGTCTGTACGAATGACACTCGTTCTGATTATTTTGCCCTTGAACGTGGGACCAGGCAAGGTTGCCCTCTCTCCCCTTTGTTATTTGCCCCTTGCTATTGAGCCCCTTTTGATAGCTCTATGTGCATCTTTCAAGCCTGTGTCACAAGGGGTTGAACATAGAGTAACAAATCATCAGCATATAACGACAAACTATGTCATTAACCCTACAACCTGCTGACCTTACGTCCTCTCTATTCTGGAGGACTTTGGCTCTTTTTCGGGTTACAAGCTGAATCTCCAGAAGAGTGAGTGCTTCCCAATCAATCCGGTAGCACTGCATCTTAAGCCGACTGACTTGCCTTTCCAAAGTAGCAGCCCTGGTTTCACATACATTAGAGTGAAAGTAACAGATTCACTACCTGCCCTTTTCTCTGCAAACATTGCTCCCCTTCTTGCACAAATTAAATCTGACTTTCAAAGATGGGGTAGCTTACCACTATCACTTATAGGGAAGATTAGTTCTGTTAAAATTATTAATAGTTTGCCTAAATTCCTTTATCTATTACATTGGATCCCATTGTTTCCACCAAAGTCATTTCATAAGTTAATCAATCAGGCTGTTACCTTATCTGGGGAAGTAAGGTACCCAGAGTCAGTCATTCTTTACTTCAGAGATGCTCATGTTGTGAAGGGCTGGCTCTACACAATTTTTTTCTTACAGTTATTCGGAATTGCTAAAACACTAACCCCTTTCTCTAGAACAAGGCTAAACAAGTTTGTCAAATTCGTCACTCTTTTGGCAAAACCTGAAACAAATTCAGGTAGTTAGACAGCATTTGCAAACTGCATTCACTCTGTTTTGCAAAACTCTAAACACATTCTCACTAAATCACATGTGATGCACTTGTAAGATGGTAAACATGGGTGGCAAAAGTTAACTACAACCCAGTTGTCATTGTTTGCAGTTGGTCATTCATTCATTTTTCTTTGGTCATTGATCTTTTTCATAGTGGATTGCTGCATTTTTATGCCATTGCAGGTATATAGACATTCAATACTGTATTACTTGTTGAACAGTATTCAATATTTTCACTGAACTTAGTTTGTTATTGCAAAATGCTATTTACAATTACAAAAACATATGTAACTACATGTTTTGAACGCAGTGTTCAAATTTTTTTTATGTAGTGCCTAATGAACGCTCTGAAAGCATTGTGTGATTTTGAGATCAGATTAAAAGGTTTTGAGGCCAGAGTTTGACTTTGACAAAATAATCAGGGGTTTGGTGAATGATTTATTTCTGTGTTTAAAGTTTAAAGAAAATGGGTGGAGGTTTCAAAGAAATATGTTTTAGCAATTGTGAAAATCTGTAATACTACTGGGCTGCCAATTTTCTGAAATTGCCATGGTGGTTGAATGCAGATCCAGATACCCCTTGGTGTCACCTTGAAGCGCGGTCCTGCGTTTCTACATCTCGTCCAACTTTTCTTTGCGGTTCTTTGCCGGAACCCCCTCTCACAATACTGGCAATCCTGAGGATCTTTTCACACTTAATATGTGGTATCCAATACAATTTAAGGATGTGCACAGGGCTCATTTTTCCAAGTTGAGTCTAGCAGAAATCTATCCGAATGTGAACAATGAATGTGATAGATGTTAGGTCTTCCCATGTGACCATGATTATATGTTCACTCTGTCACTCCATTTTCCCAATTTTATTTGAAGTGCTTAACGTTAACCTGCAAACATGCCCCAGGAAGCTGGTATTCTGGAGGACCTGTGCTCATTAGCCCCCAGCCAAGCAGACATTCTGGCTTTTTCTTCCCTACGGTCTCCATGCAGGATTCTGCCAAACTGGAAATCAGTTCACCCCCCAACTATTTCTCAATGGCTTTGTGACGTTATGTTTTTTTAGGTCTTGAGAAAATGAAGTATTCCGTCATTCCCCTGTGCATTTTTTTTATGTAAATGGAATCCTTTTATCAAATATTTTCATGTTGCAAAGGGCTCCCTCCTGATGTTGTGCTTACATTCTTTTTTTATCCATAACTTTAGTGTCTTGGTTTTGTGTTTGTGCGTCTTATAAAAAGAAGAAAAATAAAAAGCTCTTTTGTTCTCATCCGCCCCTAGAATTGTCTTCTGCACCACATGTCTTTTGGCAAACTCTTGCAGAGAGTTGATGTGAGTTTTCATTTTGACACTCTCCCATGAAGGTCAGTTGTGAAGCACATGGTGTATTGCTGCAGTATGCACAGTATCTCTCAGCCTTGGAAGACGAACTCCTTCAGAGCTGCCATAGGGCCCTTGGTGGCCTGCCTAAAAGTCTCCTTCTCACCCAGATACTCAGTTTTGGAGGACGCCCTGCTCAAGTCAGTAATGCCATATTTGTTAATAATGGATTTGTATGTCATGTGGTGCTCAGGGTATTAAATGCCTAAAAACGCTATTACATCCTACCCCGGATTGGTGCTTTTAAAGACCTTATTCAGGTTATGCTTTCAATGCATTTTCAACTTATCGTTATGCATTATCGTGCTTTACAGGGGATATTCAATACCTTGGCAATGTTCTTATAGTTAGGGCTTTATCATTTCCACGTCACCGAGATCATGAATTTAAACAGAGAATCTAGACAAATATGGAATTCAACAAAATAAAAACATTAATATCATTTGAATATTGTCCCATAAAATTCTTAACAAATACCATAACATTTCGGCTACTTTAAGTGTCCCAAATCTAAAAGAACATTAAACTCTGCTAGCGGTATGTGTTGTCCATAATTGCTCAGTGGCTGTGTGGCAAAGGCATCTCGGTGGAACTTGTCACTAACTGCATTAAGTTACTGTGATGAAGTGCCCTTCCACTGAATCTGCATGGCAGAGTTGTATCTTGGAGTTTATGATTTTGTTGGTGTGTGCCGATATTCCACACAAAACAATGCTCACACACTGAAAACAGGAGGGCACTGCCAGAAACCGAGAGCTCACTCCAACTAGCTCAGTGTTGATGTGCTGGTTGACTCATATCATAACTCCCAGTCCCACAGTTATATCCAAGGTGCAGCCATGTTTAGGGTAATCAAATTATGTTTGGATGAAGGGTGGGTTGGTTGCAGGCGGGTTGAATGTTGAATTACATTGTTATGCCTAAAAGTGTTTTTGCAATAATCTTTGACAAAGAAGCCATAGCAGCCTATCAAAATACGCTGCTTTTCCCTGCCAGCCAGCGACACTCAGAGGCACTTATGTAAACACTGTGCAAACGGTATGTTATAGCAGGCTTTTCTTCATTTGCGGCTTCAGGGTCAAGTTTGGGCTTGGTTGTGGAAGACTTAAAAATAAAAACACCACATTTTTCTGAATGAAAATACAGAATTGGAGATGGCAACCAAATTTGTACACCCAGAAACTGAAAACAGTTTATAGAACTGGGTCTGCCAACCTGCTTGGGTGACTAGAAGGTTCTGGAATCAGTCTGAGTGCAGGTTGAAGAACTGCACTGTAGATGTGCTAAGTGAGGAGTTTATTTGTCAGGGCTGACTTGTGTCCAATGTGCAGCAGCCAGAAGGAATGGGATGCAGACCTGACTCTATCAAGGTGCTGCACACAGGAACAGGTTCTTGGAGTGAATGACAGAGGGCAGGACTGGACTGACAGGCATGAAATAACTCTTACAAGCTGATGGATTAGTCAGAGCCTGCATTAGAAAGGGAACTTTATTCCTGGTATAGTGCACTACTTTCGACTAGGGCCAATATGGCTTGGGTTTAGCCCTTTAGTCAAAGGCTGCCATTTTGGACACAATAAAAGAGCTGCTCTGTGTTTTTCTCTAGCTCAGGGAGTCACTCCCATTGGCTGCTTTGATTGTTATAAGTGGAAAATGATTGGAGGGAGAATCTGAATGGATGTGTCGCTTATTAATAGTAATTCAAATCAGTCATGACATGTATGTTAAGAGCAACTCTAAAACAGAAGAACCTTATGAACCTTGGGTTTTTAACCCATGCAGATGAAAACCCACCACACATTATATGTACCATATTCACAGCTCAGTGGGTGGAAATGTTAGTTCTACAAGCATAATGTTTAGTTTCATTAATATCCTCTTACAGTGACTATGGCCTTGCTCCTGTCAAAGGTAGTGGTTACCCCGACGGCCTGCGAGTGTTTTGGAAGGAAGGAATGGTAGGGCTGGAAGTGGGAGAAGAGAACTGGAGTGAACGGCTTCAGAGATTTTCATGAAACTATCAAATCCTCTATGAAGAATTGGCCTGAATAGAGCACCATGAAAATGCATCCTCTTCAATGGGCAGGACTTAATCTAAATGAACTCTGCCTTACCTCACTCTACACCTGCAGACTTGCCCCAGAGGGAGAGGAAGGTAGATCTGCTGCCAATTGGATCATTATACACAGGTTCAGAAGGAAGCCAAAATGTTGTGTTTTCCTGTGTGAGATTACTGAAAAAGGAATGAAGAGGTTGGAGTAGTGTTGAAGCTGATTATTATGTGCCCCAGTAAGCAGAATCCGTTCAAATGGCAAGAGTCCTCTTATGTCTTAATCCATGGTAATATTGACATTTGAAAGGAGCACAGAAATATCAAATACCAACCACATTAATAGAATATCCTTCAAAAACAATCCATTCTACTAAGCTGCTCAAACAACATCTTTAGAACCATCCATGGGATCAAAAACAGAAGATAATCTAAAAACATACGCCTTTGTAAGAAAAGGTGTACAGAAAGAAAAGAACTGATTATGTGCCAAACAACTGAACTTTTATAGGTCCCGAGACACTTCAACGGAACCACAAGGGGGGGGGGGAGACAGGTTCTTCCATCTATAGAACTGCGTGTTAACAAGATTACTACATCGAGGGCACCCAAAGCAAACAAAGACTATGGATGAGCATTTTGTGAAAGAGGTTTCTGTTCAATACAAATCCAGAATTTACTGCCATGCCTAGCATTGATTGGTGGAGTGCCTTTCACTGAGTGGTACTAACCTGCGAGCCAGATGGGTTCATGCAGAAAAAGGAGGTATGCATGATTAAGGCCACAGGATTCTTCCTCTCTAGTGCTCCCCTTAAAGGCAGGAAGAGCATCAAATATGGCCACATAATAGCACAGACTCACCACACTACCAGGTACGCTATTCTTTAATTATGGAGAAAGTCAAAAAAAAAAAAAAGGATTTTAAAACAATATAAGGTACCATGTTGTTCTCAGCAGTCCAACCCCTTTTGGACTGTGTCCTCACAGCATAATGACGCCACTACTATGCTTCATGGCAGAGATGATGTTCTCAGGATGATGTGGGGATTTGAGCTTGCACCAAACATACAGCTAAGTGTTGAGGCCAAAAGCTCTATTTTGCACTCATCAGACCTCAGAACTCATCAGACCTCAGAAGAGTTTCCACAGCGTTCCTGACTTGTTTCCTTCTAGACCAAATACTCCGGGTTTTTTTTCTTTACAGTATACTAAATGCTTTGGAAAGGTTTGTATACATCTCCAAATGGAATCCATGTTGCCCAAGAGAATATAAATAGAAGAAAAAATCTCAAACAGCGAAATATCATAATGGGAAAAAGTATTGGTGTTACTTCAATAGCAGCGGGACAGGACGTCCACACCACAGACAGAATGCTAGCCTTGACATAAGGAACATCATAACAACCCAGGTTGGATAACGCATACAGGCAGAGAGGATCTTATCAAAGTGTGTGTCCAAAGAGCCATACACTCACAGTCTGCTCACATTCATTAGTGAACATGCAAGTTTCTGTCAAACGGCGTTGTGAAAGGTCAAATCCCTCTGCACTGCTTAACCACTTAGCTACGACCCTAATGGGGAATACTGCTTCCAATAGTTCCCCCTGACAGGCAACTGGAGGATCTGCATCAGGCTCCCTGTCTAAACTTTAGAACCGCATCATGTCAGAGAGGACAAACGGAATCTCGTACAGCGTTGGGGGTGGAGGGAGGGGGGGCTAGCCTTACGCTACTGTGTGTTTCCTACAAAGCTCTGCAGAGTGGTTTGGGCCCCTGACCTGGATATTTCCAGGGCACACTGATGGCCAAAGGGGGAATAGAACAGGGGTCAATGAGGGGGAAGGGCAGAATCAGACAACCAGGGCTGGTTTAGGCCAATCTGGTTGGTTGTTGGCTAGTTGGCCTGGGCCGGTCAATGGCCACAGGCTTATGGTAAGGTCACAGGACCCCCACAGCAGACGGCGAGACGAGAGTGTTTAATCTGGGGGCCTAAAGAGGTGGCAGGCTGTCATACTGTTGGGTAGAACCCAACCAACTAAAAGAACCATGGCCTAAAATTACCTTCCTCGTGTGTCTTTGAGTGTTTTTGTTTGCCATCAATATATTTTCAATGATGTGAAACCGTGCTCTAAATTCCTTACACTTCTCTAAACAACACATTGATTTACTTACACAAAAACAGGCCCAGCCGACTGAAAGGCTCATCCTATTCAAATATAGACATACTGTACTTCTAAACTATGACAGGGTTCAAAAGTAGTACAACATAAAGTCTAGGATGCCATTTGGAACACAATCATTTTCACTCCTAACACCGCAGGTCAAAGATGATTGCAGCTGGACTGGAGTCGGGCCTGGTTATCTTCATCATCATCACCACCCGTCTACCCGGCCTCGTAATCAACAACATCATCATCATCATCATCATCACCCATCTCCCCGGAAGTATTGTGATACTTACCGGAAAACTAACTAAATAGGTAAACAGATCATTTTATAATTTTCAGGAAATCTGAAGGCTAAACATATAACCTATAAGTTCTCTCTCTCATCAAAAACTATTGCAAGAAGATTTTTGATTTGATACCATGCTACATATATATAACTCTTTGAAAGAGTTTAGCTAGCTAGCTAACATCTGAGATTTCTGTCGGTCAAGCATGGTCAATAGCGTCAAACTGTACGGTCTGAACTGGAAACAGTCTATTCAGTGCTGCTCCTCACCTCTATAATTAGCTCTGGTTTTCGCCAACCCCATACATCTCTCACACTTGGACGTGGGCTGTCAATCACGCACAAAGGCCTTTTGTGTCCTAAAATTCATGTAGGCCAAACGTGACATTGATATAAAATCTTCTACTACTCTGTCCAACCATCTTTCCCCATCTCTCAGTGGGGAACAGCAGTATTATATCTCATTCCAGGCTCTCTGTAAATGGCAGGGAGGAAGCCAGGGGTCCATCTCTCCCCCATGCTGGTTCCACTTTCAGCTCTGTGGCCACTGGGGAAAATTAGGACTTCCAAAGGAATGCAAATCTAATTAATTCAAAACTTAAATTATACTCTGGCATTCAGATTCTGCCATATCGTAATTTCTGAGCCCCTTCACTATAAAATTCCCTTTCTGTACTTCCGTAGAAGATTCCCCTGAAGGATATTTCTCTCACTTTGCTGAGAGAATTTCCCACTTCCAATAACAGAGGAGGGGGGGAAATACCATTCTCATCGTGAAACAGTTACACAGTGTCTCCCTAACTATAGCACACAGCCTATCCACTCTGATCACTCAATGCATTCACACACATCCATGTAGTCCAACTGAGTAATAAACTGTTAATGGCACTACAAACGAATCATCCTCTTCACTGGGACCAAGTGACCTCAATCACAGAGTCCAATAACATCCTTCAGGAGCAGGATCCTTGGCTCCTCCGGCTCCCATAGGAAATGGCCTGTGATACATAACTAATTGGCTGCCCTTTGAGTCCCCTTATCATGTCATGAGTGCCCTTAAAGGAATTGATTGCATCCCAATTGGTGTCCTATTCCATTTAAAGTGCACTACTGTTTGAAACATTCCCTCCAAGGTTAGTGTCTACAACATCAATACAATTCACACAGTATGTTGATGACACATACATTTGTATTTCTATTATATTATATATATATATATTATATAACATTTTGTACATACCATGTATGCTAATTTATTTCTGTTACTGAATATGTATATATAAACCTTAGCAAATACTTCTATAGTAATGTAACCTTATAAATGGTACTTTACTGTGTTACATTAAAGTGTATTATAGAACTTAAATTGTAGTATAGCGTAGTGTCATACTCTATTAAACTCTGTACTACACGGAACAGTATTATATTGTATCTAAAAAAGGGACTTTTTCATGGCACTGTAAAAACCGTTGAGAGCAACAACAAAATGCAAAACAATTAAGTGGCCATTTTTGAGATGGGAGTGTGGCCACGTGACTGGTGGAAGCTAATGGGAGTGTGGCCACGTGACTGGTGGAAGCTAATGGGAGTGTGGCCACGTGACTGGTGGAAGCTAATGGGAGTGTGGCCACGTGACTGGTGGAAGCTAATGGGAGTGTGGCCACGTGACTGGTGGAAGCTAATGGGAGTGTGGCCACGTGACTGGTGGAAGCTAA